>CAEFZY010008509.1:0-46604 GCA_903066815.1 Brachyrhaphis roseni | reverse complement strand
GGCTCTAGTGTCCCTTATTTGATAGTAGGCTGACAGGAAGGGGGTAAGGAGAGGGGGGAAGACATGCGGCAAATGTCGTCAGGTCCGGGAGTCGAACCTGCGACGGCCGCGTCGAGGACTCAAGGCCTCCAAATGTGGGTCGCGCTAACCCCTATGCCACCACAGCACGCCCTACTTTGGGGTTTTGAAAGTGGATCAAGAATGACTTTGCTTCAGTGGATATCTGCATGTTTACAGTTCCTTACAAATTACATATGCCATTAACTTTGCCACATTTATCGATAATAAATGTGGTCGATAATTAATACATAAATATGCTTTGATTAAAACCATAGAATTGAAGCTCCAACTCCAACTTTTAATATGATTTAACTCGGGGATCAAGTTGTGGGGAATTTTTCAGCAGAGTCTCTTGGTCTCCATGATTCTAACGTTCTCTAACAAAAATGGATTTATAATGTAAATGACAGACATCAGCGGTTACAGTTATGAACTACTTTGTGTTGGTTTGTCATTCGAAATTTCTTGTAAATTCACAAAACTTCCCAGGGTTTTGGTATTGTATGTGTTGCGTTACTCACCATCAGATTCAGGTAGCCGTGATAAGCAGTAGTACTCTTTGTGCGTGATGAGGTTCGGGAGGCCTCTGAACAGACTGCGACACAGTTTACACTCAAAGATGGTGTCTACCTCCCTCAGTAGCATACTTCTGAGCTGGTTGGTGCCTGCAAGTAAAAAAAATCAAACAAACAAAAAAAAAAAAACAGTGAGCAGATGGATCTTTCTGTACCTCATTATCCATTTTAATGCGATCTTCCAGGAGAAAATGGCAAGCCCGCCTGGAACTTTGTTCAAAAAGGTCTGCAATAACGTTTTTGGCATTTCTCATATTTTGAAAGGAGATTGGTAGTGATCAAGTCTTTTTTTTTCAAAATGAAGATTTGAACTTTAACAAAAACGAATTGGAGTGCAACAAAATAGCGGTTGTGATGCTTTGTGATTGTTTGGATAATGATTGCATTTTTTTCCCTTCTTTTTCTTCCTAAAAAAAAAGATTTTAAAACTTCTGTTGACTGATTTGGTTTGCTAAACCTAATTGGTCAAGTAATAAATGTCGGGTATTTTTGTCCCATCTGTGGAATTTTTTTTATAGGAAAAAAAGAAATCAAATCATCTGGATTCTAATCAATCTTTCTTGTTTTTTCCCTGGTTTCTTTTGTTTTAAAGTGCTTAGTTTCCATAAAAAGAGCCCCGTTCCACTTTTTATGTCATTGCCATCAAATTTCTGATTAAAGTGGTTTGTAATCAATTCAGATTGAACTTGAGTTCTCATAGCACTTTTAGAGAGCACATTTTACAGTACAAGGAGTGCAAATTCTGTATTCTGCGGAATATCTCCATCAGGTTGTGTAATTATACGTTTAAACACAGACACAGGCAAACCCACGAATAATAGTCAAATCAAAAACAGCAACACTAAAGGACAAACACTGGTTCTTTTAACCAGTAACTGAACTTCACTTCTTCAGAGGTTCTTTCAGCAGCGTGTCTGGATAATTCAACATCACAGGATAAAACACTGGCTATATGGTTTCTATTGTCTTTTTAAAGCCATGGTTCTGTAATTTGGATAAAAATGATTTTTCTGCTGCTAGCTGGCGCTCACACATGTGTAAACCTCCTCAGGCTCCATTATCAATCACAAATGTTAAGGTTAAATGTGATTAGGGAGAGAGAGGGTGACATCTACACAACACAGGTTTAGAGGCAACACAGACGAGGTTAAATAATGATGGCAACTATTGAAGATGTGCAGCCAGGTAATCGGTAGAAACAAGAACTGCACCCTCAGATTGGCAGGTGACAGGGGCCGGATGATTTTTAGCTTAAACAAAAGTCTTCAGAATTGATGCTGTTAGCAAAAACCAAACTTGTGTTCTTTCCTAAAATGTGAACTTTCACCCCGTGCTTGTTATGGAGTGAAACTAATGGCAGCCTGTTGGAGTTTGAGTTCATTGTCTATAGAGAACACATAAAAAGACTGCACTGTTTAAAGAACTTGCTGTGCTAACCACACACAATATACCTTATATTTGTTTTTGTATTACTGCTACAATAAATATGGCAAATTATCTGCTTTGAATATAAATAATGAGACTAATAAAGTAGAAGGTTAAAGAAATATTGGTTGTTTAATCCTGGAAAAAGTTCAAATTGAAAGTCTAAATCTGCTAAAATAAGTAATGCTGGTTAAAAAATTACAAAAGTCAGATATATTAAATTGAGCTAAAACTTCAGAACAGTGCAGATCTAAAAAAAAAAAAAAAAAGTTAATAATAGATTTTAGATACACTTATAATTTTTTTAGAATGAATATTTAATCAAATGAACAAAAAAAATGCCTAAAAAAGAATGAATACAAAAAAATCCAGAAAGAACATTAACTGTGTCCTCCTTTTGTCTAAGTCCAGCTTTTCATAATGAGGGTTTTAATCCCAACGCATCACTGAACAACAATGAAAAAAACAGGACACACACATTAAAAATAATGATAAGAAGCTAGAGCGGAGAGGTAGATAAAAGGAGGAGGAAACAACAAGAAAACAGAGACGCATACCGGATCGGAAGCATTCAATTATCTGCTGAATCCCAGACTTGGAGGTCTGCAGAGGCTGTTGGAGCAGAGGGGGATCGCCAGGCTCAACACACAAACCTAGACAGAGAAAGACACAGCATTATATCAAAGTCAGCTCCTAATTGTATAAGAGTATGGCCTTCTTAGAGAACTATAGCATCACAAGAGAAGAGGTCTGTGTAGCGGCTATGAACGAGGTAAATTACTGTGTGCTGAAAAGAGCCCACACAGTGAGATCTGTACAGGACAGTGATTCATTCTGACCTTATTACCTTCTATCACACTAACACCACACATGCTCTTAAAGGAAAGAGAGGCAAAGGCAAAGATAAAGGAGGACATCTTTCTTCAAAGTTAAATCTGCATCCCTACAGAAGAACAAAGGCATTGCATGAGAAAAATGAAAATCTTCACAAAGTTAAGGGCTTTCTGTTGGGCTAATGAAGAACACAGTGAGGACTTCATCTGGCCTTTTGGTTCAACACAGACCAGAGCATCTTATTGTCACTTAATCTGACGAAATCAGAGACGCATCCCAAAGGACATGTCCTCATTCACTGGTGACCTGAATCACAACAGAGTTAAGGGTCAAGAAGGAAGCAGAAATCCTGAAGAAGAATCTATTTTTTTTTTTTTTATTGACATGCTTTGTTACAAATGTTGAAATCTGAGAGGAAATCAAAGCTAATTGTTGTGATGCTATTTTTACATAAAAGTCTAATTTTTACTGTTGAGGTTTTGAAACATTTAATACAAAATAAAGGCGAAAAACTACAACATCATACAACAACCTGCTAAAGTTGCACTGAGAAACCAATTGGTTAATATCAGTGGATGTTCAGGTTGATCGGTCCTGACTAACAACTGGTTGGTTGACAACTTTAATGTCTGATCTTTCTCTGATAAGTAAACGCACCGCTTCCAAGCACTTACATCTCACAGTTGCAACAACACTCTTGTCAAAGTTGTTACTGAATCAAGACAGTGTTAGCATTTTATCTATGCTGAATGATAATGAGAGGAATTGAGACTTAAGGAAGACAACAGGAAGGTTGAAGAGCTCAGCAATAGTGCTCAGTTTATCCCTCTGAGCAATCAACCTCTGTCTGTGAGACTCGTGTTTGGGATTCAACCCTCCCTAATCAATAATCAGGGATATTAAAACATTTTAAAAAGCCTTGGTTTCAAAATAAAATTAAATGCTGTTTTATAGTAACTGTTCTCTCATACATGTGTCATGATGATGCCAATGCACCCAACAAAAATAACTGATGACAATTAACATTAGGCTAGAAAATAAAATTTTTAAGTTGTTTTTATATCTGCTCATATTATCATCATAGTTCAATATCAGCAGATCAAATCAGATGGATTTGGCCAGGAGATGGTCCTCATTAGCAGATAAATGGTAATGCAGTTAATATTTAAAAGCTTGTCACACGGGCTTTTATATGCGAATGACTGCAGACAAACGTGCAACAATAGGTGTGCTGTGGCCTATGTGTCTGTAGAACGCTACAGTTAAAACTGTCAGCCTGGGTCAGTCGGCGCCTCCCTCATGGCCATCAACTTGATCAGAGTTAGATTCAGTTCATTCATGAGACCTGAGTGGAAAAGCAGCATGGACTCGATCCATTTCACAGCCATGTCAGCTGATTTGATGAGGTAAAAGTGAAAGACAGGGAGGAAAAGCTGTGGACCCAGTGACAAGTCCCCTAAGGCATCGACTGGAAAGGTTGGAAACATGAATGAGAATGGTGGGAAAAGCCAGAAAAAAGTGACGAGGATTAGCTTAACTAAATGGGTGATAGAGAGCATTGTCTTCCCCACCATCCCCCCTCACCTCTACTTCTAAACTACTTTAATCCCAGCAGCACAGGTCACTGAACTCGCATAACCCCCAGGAGGGGGTCAAAGATCAGTCCTGTTTACAGTGAGTGCTCAAAGCATTACACCAAAACACAACTAGCATCAGTTCAAACTCTAAATATGACTGGAGCTTGATTCAACAGGGTGCAAACCCTGGCAGCAAGAAGTCCACTGCAAACAAAACTTTCTTAAATGTTTGGATAACCCGAGCCAACTTCTCATGCACGTCATGGCTCTCGGAGCCAAAAGCAGCTCCTCTTCGCAGCAGTCAATTTCTCAGTGAGAACAAATCATTCAGCTTTATTTTGAGCGGCTACATTCAGTCTCCTGGCAGCGAAGCTACACAGGGGGTTGACGGACAGTCTTAGCCTGGAGGTGAATGAATCAAAGCGGCGAGACGTGTAGAATCAAAAGAAGCACCTGTGTTATGGCCGTCGTTATTGGCTGTGGTAGGCTGACCCTGCTCCTCGGTCTGGCTGCTTTGGTCCCTGGTCTCTGTGCTGGTGCTCCTGTGGGGTTCGGGCAGCAGAGGGGGAATGGGCTTCCACAGAGACTTGGCCTGCAGCTGGGCAGAGGAGTCGCTCTTTTCCTGGGCCTCCACCGGAACTTCCTTGTGCTCGCAGTTTTCTGACAAGCTTCCAGCGGGAGAAGAATTTTGAATAAGGATTTGATCTCCTCCCTTGGACTGGCCTTGCGGTGGATGCTGAGTGTCCACATTAAGTTCCTCCATGTCTGTCTGACCACCACCCTGAGAAAAACCAGACAAGAAATGAAATAAATAATAATAATAATAATAATAATCAAAGTCATCATTCAAAGGATGTGAGGGATTGCTTGCAATCTAATATAACAGGGACTTGCACATCTAAAGAAGGCCATTTTGGTACACAAAATAGCTAAAACAAAGTCAGATTAAATAGAGATCAATAGTGGAAAACACTTTTTCAGCTTTCAAAAGTATCTCACCAGTATTCTGCTGCCACAAACATGTTGGGAGAATTTAGACAAAAACAGGGGATAAGAATACTTTCAGCAAGGCACAGTAAGAGTACTTTTGATTTGAACAAAGACTTACAAAGACATTTAAACATTTTCCATTTCAAAAATGTATATGTTCATATTTGTACAACCAGGTCTGAAGTTTGCTTCTGACTTGGCTGTGTGATAAAAGGCTGACTGACTGCTCTTTTGGTGCCCGGGTTCATTTAGATCAGTTCTACTACAAATTCTAGAAAGCTTACACTTTTCACTTTTAATTCCATTAGAAAACAGAATAATCAATAGCAAATGTATTATTATTAAATATACAAGTTGTCTTTCCGAGCTTGGAAAATGCTTAAAGCCAGTTTTGTATTTTTTTCAAACTCCTAGGATCTTAACCAGGTACACAAATGTACATTGCTGGTAACAAATATGGGCTCAGAACACTTGGATGTGGATGGTACACATGTGTATGGCCATCAAGTCAGCTGAACAGCTGGACTATTTGTGAAGGACCATTATTTTCAGAATACACAGGCACCTTTGAGCTGATAAGTGACTCCACTCCAGCTTTTTAGATTTAATGGGCTGTTGTGTCTGTAAACCAGACCTTCCTCCTCATCCACTCCTTAATCTTTTTTTTTTTTCTTTCCCACAAACCAATTTATTCTCATTTTCTCTGTCTGTGTCTGTCTAGCTAACTGTGTGTCCCTGCTGCCCTTGAAAATGGATAAATGAGTTCACATTAGGCACATTACAATACATCAGCACAAGACGGTGTACCGCTTGGCCACTGGGTCACTCCGTACATTCAAACACATGTGCTTGCATGAGGTGGCAGGACACATAACCTCAGCCAACTCAGCTATGAACACCCGCCAAAAAACATTTATCACAGCTATTCAAGAAAATCTAAGTGTGAAAAGAGGAGGAGGGTAACATGAGTGTTTTTTTTGCAGTACCTGTCTACGAAGACAGTGAGCAGTCTTCCTCCCAGGTGATTTCTGGGCCTTCGCCATGCTCCCAAGACTGGCCTGGTGTAGCACACGTTCACTACCTGCTTACCTGTAATCATGCAACAACAGTCCATGTAAGCTAATGAATTAGACACCACTCCAGCTGGGTGTGTGACTAAAGTTAAAAATGGATGTTGGTGACTTAAGCTGAGCCAAAATAGATAACAAAACATCGGAACCTGGGGTGTGATCTTTGTTTTTAATCAAATTTGGAATCTTTAGCTAATTCATGACACAGGCAAACTATTAACATAAATGCATACATATTAATTCTTTAAAAACAAGCAAATTTAACTGTTACTGTGGAACAAAACCTTAACCAAAAGATGAGCCACCTTTTTAAATCATCTTCCACATATTTAATTTCTCTGTCAGACTGACAAGAATGTAAGAAATGTGAATACAGAGCAGTTTAAAATTATAGATGCCAGCAATCAAAGGATTTTTGCACTTGACTGCCCCTGATCGGTGAGCAGGAAACTAAAAATTATGTGCTTAAAAATTTTGTTAGAGGAAGTAGAGACGCTGTAAAGACCATTTTGAAAGAAAACTATTCACTATGGAGAGACATCAAGCATGATTTCACCACAGGGAGATAGTTTTCAGTACTTAACAGGAAGCAGAATATATTATAGCAAAATTACTCAATTTTATCCTGTTTGAAAGCAATAAAAGGGTAAAACATCCAAGGAGATGAATACTTTATAAAGAGAAATCTCAACCAGCTAAACTCCAAATCAGCAGTGCAGACTTTTAAGAGCATTATCACAAATAAATAGACAAGGCAAAGTATTTGTAAGAGCAAATCACTAATATAAAACAAGAATTCTTATTATCAAAAATAAGGAAAAAAATTACCTTGCTGCCCTCTAGTGGGAACTATTGATAAAATCTGATAAACTGAGCTGCGTGACACTACCTGCTCTGTGAGAAGTATGACTACAAACAATTAAATCATTTGAATTTCAGATGGAGTTGAAAATACAATCCTTTTCTACAACTGCACGCAATTTAATAATGTTGTGAATGAAGCTGAGTCTAATAAAACAGAAATAAAAACCAACCAAAACAGCAGATTGGTGTGGCTTGGAAGTCGTATATTACGTTTGTTTGCAGTGGGTGAATGCACAAATTTATTTTTGAAACTGACTTAGATGTCTTTAACAAAACATGCATTTGTGCTAAAAAAGACAAAAAAGAAAGAAACATTCATTCAAACTATAAGGTAAAGTTAAAGTAACTTGACGGCAGAGTGTAAAGTAAGAAAATTCTTAAATAACAGCTTCACATCTTTGACTACCTAGTTCAGAACCCTCCTGGTATTTGTAGTCTCCCTCAAAATCCAGCAGAGGGAGACAAACATGCCCATAAAATGTTTCAGCGGTTCAAAACTTTCTTTTGTCTCACCATATAGAAAATAACAGACCCAGAGTGATGGACAGCAAGAGCTTATGCATAAACATTTTTAAGCATGCACACCAAATGTCCTGAGGTTTCTAGAGAACAAAACACAGAAAACTGTGGATGATCTGCAAAATATACAATAGCAACAAGACCTCCCTGTTCATTTAAAAGCAAAGGTCAAGCTCTTCCCGCAGTGAAGTATGCAACAGGAAATTAAATCTAATATTTTACATAGTAACAGCTGTGTGAATTATGGTATTGTCACAACGCTATGATCCACTGTAATTTAATAGCTGTTTTGTTTACAAATAATTAAATACGCCTATAATGCAGAGCAGAGGTACTTTAGTTGCATAATTGGAGGCTTGAGTGGATTTTTTTAAACTAGATTTTCAGGACTTTGGTAAAATGAGGAGATTTGTTTTCTTCCGAGTTCAGGCTGCAGGCAACTTCTGAATCCTTGCATTCAGTGCTGATGATACACGAGATTACTACGAGGCAATAACTCAACAGCAGAGGCTACTTGAAATGATGGAGCTCTGACTTAATAGCTGGAGTGGAGCCGCAACTGGAGAACAGACAAGAAAATGTCAGTCTGTTGGAGGTAAAATGGAGTATCAATTAAAAAAACACAACAAATGATGGTTGCTGCTTGTGGGTGTCATATATCATAAATTTTGAAGTGTATAAAACCACGCAGTGGCAGCAGAGAAGCATATAAACAACAAATCCTGTTTCAAAAAGGTAAAGATGCTACAGGTGAAGCAAGTCGTTAGTTCGACTGAACTCTGTTCAAAACAAGAATTTACATTGTTGGAATTACTTTTTCTAAAGGGCAAAGAAGAAATCTCGCAAAACATTAACAGCAACTTTAAAAATTAGCTGACGTATTGGACCATTTTCTTTTATTGTCATTTAATAGGTCAAATATAAAAAAAAACAACTTCTTTGCCTACGGTCAATAAACATCAAACAACAGCATGTACTTACATTTACTTTAATTTAATGAGAACAAGATAAAGGTATAATGTGCTTTGAAGCATCAAAACAGGGATAATTTGTTCAAATGTATTTATTTCAATTTAAGATACCTTAAAAAGTACTATTATTCAGTCAAAATCAGAATTGGTAGGTCCTAATCAGTGTATCTCTATGCTTTTGCACACTTGAGGTGATATTTACATAACTTTTAAACCTAGTAGAGGCCACATCATTTATATTTTAAAATGCTTGAATTCACATTGGGTGTACTTTCTTTTTACTAAGTGGACTAACTGAAAACAAACCTCTCAAGGCTGCATGAATAGTGTGACAGATAAGACGTATCAATGCTGTTTAGGTGGCGATAAAGGGTGAAAATAATAACAAGCTTGACTCTGAAGAGGAAAAAGAACATTTGTAATGAACTGACATCGATAGATCAAACTGTAGATATGCAGTTATTAGGCTAACAGAGCAACAAAGCAAAGATATCACAGTAAATAAAGTTTAGTGAGCAGACAGCTTTATAGTTCTTTCCTTCAGAAGTTATTCTGCCTCGACTTCTGTATCCTTGAGCCTGACAACCCTTTTTATTTGAGTCCTCCGATTGTTACTAAAAACCTTTGGGATCTGACTGCTGCAAACGAGCTCACCAACCTCTGAAAACGGCAAATGCACTGAATTTCTATGCTGGTTTTCTAGTCATAATGAGCACTCAAAGCAGTTTACATTGGAGCCACACTCATCCGAGACAATTACCCTACACACAATAGTCACCTTTTATACACCAAGTTCATCAATATCATCTCTGAAAGAAGCTATCTATCCCTCATATTCTCCTCTTTCAACCTTTCTAACAACTTTTTATTGGTACAATAAAACTGATTCTCAATCAGTTTAAAAGTTGATCTTGCTTCACATGTTGATCAGTTGAAGAAAGACAATTTTGGCTCTTTGAAAAGATCCCCAGTCAAAATGGAACATGGACAATCATGTTTTGGAAATTCACAGCTCCCTCTTATTGAAGAACCACTATTTCAGAAATACTGGCCTTTTTATTCCCTAAAGGAAAAAAAAGTCAGAATATGAAAATCTTATGCTGGGTCACGTCTATTGTGGCCCTTCTGACAGGTCCAAGAGTGTTTATGTCAGACAGATATTTAAAAAAAAAGAAAAAAAAGAAAAGAAAACCAGGCTACCATTATATGTCCGTTAATAGTTTTGCCACTTAATAAAAACTTGGAAAAAAAAAAAAACTAAATAAATTGGGAGGACATTTTAACAAAAGATAGATTTCAATGTATTTTTCGAGCTTGATTGTTGCTTAGTAAGTATTAATACATGTTAATACTTTGGGATCAATAAAGCTCTATGCCTCCTGATGACAGACTGAAGGTTTTAGCGTTCACTTGATGAATGCTATAATACACTGCTTCACTCTTCATCAAGAATAAGTTGCTTTAGGAAATGCCTACAGATGAGTGAGTTTAGCCTAATGAAAATCTCTGTCCATTGGGGAACATCTTAGTAAAGCCGAGTTTTTTTAAGTCACTCAGAACTTGCCGTACTACCAGCATTCACAGCATCAGCAAACAGTAATAAACAAACTGATTTATCTTGGGATCCTGAGTCTGATTTAAATGTACAGCGGTATCCAGAAGGTTACAAATGCCAAACAAAGACCACCAGGAGCTAATTACTTTGCTGAGAGGTATTTCATTAAAAGAAATCTGACAAGCTGCTGGAAATGAAACCCTCCAGAGTCAACCATCTCAAAGCGAACAACACAGCCAGAAATGACTTATTTAAGGGCTTAGATGTACTACAAAGATTGGAAGCAATTGGATTTAGCCAGACCCTCACCAATAATACACTAACACACATAACGCAAGGGACTCTCCCATTTCCATGGCAACAGACAGCCATGGTTATGAAGTAGAGAGTCTGGTTATAACTCAGGCAATAAAAGAGAAGGTGTCCTGGGCTAAAACTTATGAATTGGGAATGCCAAGAGTTTGCTCTTTGACCCAAACTCTGTATCCATACTTTGCTTTTACCTTGATGCTCTCTTAAATGTAATTAGAAATACTTAAAATGTCATATCAATAAGATTGACCTCCCAGTAGAACAGAGGAGGGTATCTCGATTACAATGAACTTTAATGGACCTGTTCACATAATCACTGTAGGAAAAAATGTTCATTTGCACAGAAATCAATGTGTAGATGATTAGGTGAATAAAACAGGAGGTTTGAATGAGGCATTTCTTCACTGATTTCTCTGAAGAGACTGATGAACAACTGCTGATCAGTAAAGCACTGGAACAATGGCTAATGTGGCAGAAAAAGATGAAACTTTAAGTGAGACGTGGCTGGAATACCAGCTAAATCACACTTAAGAAATCTTGAGATCATTGAACTTCTTAGACTCACAAGCCTCCTTTACAACAGTGCCACGCAAAGGTATTCACACCCCTTTCTTTTTTTTGTCTTTGGTCATGTTACAACCTATCACAAATTAGCACTACTGTGAAGTGGAAGGAAAAGATATAATGTTTTAAAACAGCTTTATAAAAGACAAAATAAGTCTTAGGACAATGCCTCAGGTGGGAGAATTGTTCATCAGGAAACAACTATTGGTGGAAACCACTGATCTAAACTTCATGGAAGAAAAGTAAGAGAAAATCGAAAACGTCTTTGCTATGACCCATAGGGGACACATGTAGTGGAGAGAGCTGCTCTGGTCAAATTAGACCAAATTTCCCTTTTTGCCTGTGTGGTAAAGTAGTTCTGAGGAAAACTAATATTGTACCCTGAACACACCACTGTGAGTCATGGTGGTAGCATCATCCTGAGAGAATGGATTTTTTAGGCAGTTACATTGACTCCAACGTTATGATAAATGAATTGACAGGACACTGTGCTATTCTAGTCATGATAAAAGCATTATGTACTTATGAGTGTCTCCCAAAAAGCTAACATCCATTCATGTGTTAGTGAATTGCCCATGTGACCAGGGAGAGGAATCTGGAATAGAACCCACAAATTTGCAATTGCAAGACAGTTACTAAGTCCACTGAGCCACAGCAACAGTTGATAGGAAGACAGATGGAGCAAAATACTGGATAATCTGAGAAAAACAGATTTAACACTGCGGCTAATGCTAACTGCTCAGACAGAAAATAACTTAAAATTCAGCGTCAACGATAACATAACCACTTAACTGTCTCCCCGAAAAAACTTTCATGCTATTAAAAAGCATATTCATGTACTGAATCCTAGTGTGAAACTGTGGCAGGTTTTGATATCTGACATTAATGGATACTATCCATCCAATCTGACTGATCTTGAGGCATTTAGAAAAAAATGGCAAAAATGCCCTATTCTATAAATGACTTGAAGTTTCAGGAGAAGCTAAATGTATTTCTACTGAGTACACACAAACGTCGGTTGTACTTTGTTGTAAAAAATTTTGAAAAACATGTATCATTTTCCTTTCAGTTTATAATGACGTTCTATATCGAGCTGGTCAACAAAATGTGATAAAGTTAATACTTTTTGCAAGGTACTGTAAGTTAAATGGCTATCTTCACCTTTCCCATACACCAACAATGTATCCAGCTCCAGGCAGAACAACATTAAGACTCTGTGCCTACAGTCATCTCATTGTATGTATTACCCCACGGTTATGATCCATTTAAAGCTAAATTTATACCACAAAACAATCTACTCCACCAGCGCCCAACATTTCACAAATACACCTAATATCAGCTTCCATCTCCTGGGGTTTTGTTTGCGTCAGCCAGAAAATAATGTATTGGTGTGTTGACCAGTTTTAAGCAACTGCTATTCTAAAAGGCAAATTATCTGTTGTATGTTGAGAGCCAACAGAAGAAATTATCCAATGTAAATAGAAAACCTCTAGTTCTTTGCTATGCAGAATATAAGTCACCCCAAAAAAAACCAAAACATTTTATTTGGCCTATGTGCTTATGTTTACCTCAGCATATCAGTTTATCAATAACAGATTAACTGTTTGTTTGGTTCTACAGCCAAGACATGTGTGGCAGCAATCAGTGTCCTCTGATATGTATTTCCTGTGGCTGAGCAGAGGCAGTCTGACAGGAAGATACGCTGTGACATGATGCTGACAGCTGGCAGACACGCCACTGATACCAGCTGGCCACAGGACAGTACAGACAGCGCAATATCCAACTGGTACACATCCACATTGCTTGATATTACAAACGCTCGGCACTCAGTCACTGAATCCGGCAGTTTGGGTATTGTTCGTGTGATGTGATGGCAGGTTTACATCACCAGTGTCAATGTACGCTAAAAGTGCAAATAAGGTTTATATGAATATAGGCACTTTGAGCAAGGTTATGTAAACAACTCATTCTACACTGTCGATTTTACAGTGTGTGCGTTGAATAAATTCTATATATTCTCATGTCCAATCTACAAGCAGTCCCCAAAATGCTCACCAAGTTGCAACACGTCACACATGATCACATCCTCTGCATGTTGGTTTGAAGTGAAAGGTAACTTCCTGAACTGAAACACACTGATGTTAAAGTGTTGATGCAAAATGTAAATAACACAGTTCCGGTCAGATGCTACATGTACGAATCATGGTCATCATTTTTATTTTAGACGTATATGCTTTTAACATCTTTACTGAACTGTTTGAATTTATTGTGGATTTGTTTTAATCTACTCATGGCAAAGTTATACATACAGGCTGCTATTCATACAGCAAATAAACCCCAAAAAAGGTTTAATTAAATGTCCCTAAGCAAATTGTACCCTGATCCAGTACTTTCTGAAACAAACAGCAAGGTCCTGACATTACATTGGACTAAGCAGTTGATGAGTCTTCTTGGGTGAAATTTAGAGTATAGTCCATAGATTGCATTGAGACCATTCCAAAATCTTAATGTTTGTCTTGATCATTTCCAGAAGCAAATTTTATGTGTCTGGGTCAAAGTCTGGAAAACAAAATTGTAAGAAAGTTTCAGCTGGTTAACTTGTGATTTCAGGAACTTAAGAATCTTAAGTTGCCCTGCCTGTTATTGGTATTACCTGCACTCAAAATAGATCCTCACCATAACGCAGCCACCACCATGCTTAAAAATTGGTACAATATTTTAAGTTCGAAACTCTCACATTGACTCACAACAGGAGACTGAATATGAATCAAAACTGTTTGTAAATGGATAAAGTTGGCCAACATTAAAGTAATGCAAAGCCTGGATCTGGTATATATCTAAAAACTTTATACAAAACTAACCAGTTGAAATGTACCCCACAAATTCTGTCAAGAAGAAATGTATAATCTGAAAAAGCATGTAGTCAAGAAGCAACTTGCTGTGTGTCAATTGTTTGTTGGCAGTTTCAATACTATGAGCACCACAGTAGGAAGAATAAATTTAATCAGTGCTAAAAAAAAAAAAAAAAAAAAATGAACATAACACTGACTATACATGTGTTGGTTATACCCCGATGCCATGAAATAAAATGTACTAATTATACTGGAGCAGGAGGCACCTAGCAGCTTATTATCAATGTCTGAAGTCCATCCTGAAAGGTGTACAACAACTCAAATGAGTATTATTTGTCATTTTATCATTAAATTTCTTTACCTTTCCATTTTTATCTGTTCAAAGGTCACTGGACTGAAAGCGATAATGTCAAAAGAAAATCCAAAGTCAGCTCTTTTTTCAAACTTTAAGACAGACAGAACAGTGGGAACCAAACACAGCAACAAATCTATACTTAAATGTATAGTGAGACTTTTCAAATAGAGTTCATTGTCCAGTGTCACTTTAAATTATGCACAGACCCAGCATATTAGAGCAGCATATAGAGATGCAGCAGCAGAGTGTGTGTAAAGGGAGCACAGACACAGATTTAAATAAATATAGCCATGGGATGTGCATAATGGGCATTTTCAGGCCAGGTGTGGATTCACAGCTCTGAAAATCACACCTAAATTTTAAACATGGGCGCTGTATTTTGTGAAACCTAAGAAGAAAGTAATAATTCATATTACCTAAAGCAACTCCATCTTGAGCTAACGTTGTTGTGACAGCAGACTTGAGAAGAAGTTCTAAGAAGTTAGAGGCCCTTCTATCGCTAGGAAGGAAAAGAGGCAGGTCTTTGTTGAGAGGTTAAGCTGTGCCCAAAACAAAGTTCCCCTTCGCCATTAAAACAGCAACATATCAGTTCGGCCGGGCTGTTTAGTGAGTGTGCATGCTGAACAACTAGCTGACCTACTAACTGAGAGCCAGATGCTGATTTTCTAGTTGCTTGGCTGAGTGGATCCCTCACCACATGTGCTTCTGTTTGCTTCGCAGACTAGTAATGGGGCTGACAAGTTAATAGATTTGTTGAATGACTACACTTGCTCATGGGTCTGACAGGCTGACTCATTGACTGAACACAGTAATACATCATTAAACTGACTGAATCACACAATGACATAAGTGGACTGCTGCAAAACAAAAACTGACAACTGCGAGATTTGAACTCAGACAAAACAGGAAGTCCTTGCTGCTGCTGTTGTGTCAAGTTAATCTTATGACAAAGAAATTAAAAGTCCTAATCCTACTGGAAATATAAAACACTGTATATAAATTATTAGACCCTAAAGTTGCACCTACACGTATCCGAATCCTTCTAACATTTCACCATGGATTCTCTCCACAGTGATTAAAGTTATGACTTCTGTGCATTTGTTCTAGGAAACAGTCTTTACATAAATCTGATCAACAGACCTTGAACTTATCTTACCTTCTTCACATTCCATCTTCAAAGTACATTTAGGGGGTTGATATGATAGACCAGCACAAAGTGGCACATAATTGTGAAGGAAAGGATATACAAGGTTTTCACATTTTTTATGACTAAAAATTGGAAAAATGTGACCTCTCTTTTCTCAGCCTATCTGAGTAAATAGTTTGAAAAACCCTGTTTTTCTGCAATAGCAGTGCCAAGTCTGTAAGTGTTTGACTAGCGGTTTTGCACATCCAAAGGCAAAAGTTGTTGGGCATTCCTCTTTGCAAAATAGCACAAGCTTACTCAGATGTGTGTGTTTGTGAACAGTAATCCTAAAGTTCTGCCACTGATTTAGGTCTGGACAATTCTAAAACATGGATAGAAAACATTTCAGTGTAGCTCTGAATGTTTATGGCTGCTGTAATGCTAAAAGGTGTTCCTCCACCTCAGACCCAGTTTTCTGCCCCCTTCTTCTAGGATTGTGCTCCATCCATCTGATCAGCTTATAACAGCTTTTCTTTTCCCTGCTGAAGAAAAGTATCCCCACAGCATAATATTACCATCACCATGTTTCACCATAGGGGTAACATCCAGTCTTTGATTTCTGCTAAATAAAGTCTAGGTCAAAAAGTTCAACTTTACACTTCTTTGACCAGACTAAGTCGTTCCACTCACTTGCTGTGTCTTTTTATTATTCCATAATCAATGCTGTAATTATATGGCATTTCAGATTAGATATTTTGGTAGGTTTGCAGATGTGGCAGTCTTTTCCCATAAACTTGTGATTTTGCTTTAGACCCGAACCCTGCTTTAAACTTCCCCCAACTTTATCACTCTGCTATTTGATGTTTTGGTATTCACAATTCCATTCGTTCTCCAGTATCAGCAGAACACCTGTATTTAAACTGAGATTATTTAAATTGCAGCCAAATGGACTCTACTTAACAATGTGAGACCATAGGAGAAAATAGTTGCACTGCATCTTGCTTAAGTAAATCAGGGTAAAGGGGTATGGTTACAGATGCATTCCACACTTTTCATTTTTTTTTTTTTAAATCATGCATAATTAGTGCTACTTTGTGGGTCTTTCAGTTGAAATTTCAATAAAATACATTAGGCCTGTAACATGACAAAATGGGAAAGAAAAGTTAAATTTAGCACATGATGCAATGTTTTTCTTCAAATCATAAGTTAAACCTAATTTAAAACACATACATACATACATACATACATACATACATACATACATACATACATACATACATACATACATGCATGAGCCTATTATGGCTATTTATAAACAGTCTTACTGAAAATTGTAACTTAAGTTTATCCACATTTAATTAACTTGCATTAGAGAATTTGGTGATTTTCCGCCTCCTTTAGGTCCCGTGGATGAAACCATGCGCAGTGCCCAAAAGCGCATCGACAACAAACGCAACCTTCCTGGATAAAATACGCCCCGCTCATTTCCAAAGCAAAAACTTGTGGCGCGTCGCGAATCTAACAAAAACAGAGAAAAAGTGACCGAACGAGCGCTCGAGTCATAAAATATCCGAGCGATCTTTGCGCTGGTGGTAAAGGTTTTACGGCCATATCATCACGATCCAGTGGAAAGACAGTTATCCAGCAAAGAGCGAGTTCTCAGAGGCCACATGCAGCGATCACCATGAGGGAAGAGAACAGGACACACATATAGGCTACTCCTCTCCGGCTGGTCTCCGTAGCAGGTTTAAGCCGTGTGTGTAAGATCCACTTACGCATCGCGGTCAAAGCCATGGAAAGCCCAACGAAACCCAGAATAAAACTGCGCGATCTTCCGCGTTGATACGGAATCCCAAGTCGGTGCACTGCCCGAGAGTGGCGGCGCGCTTGCGATCGTTGCCGCCCGAGTCCGTGTCTATTGGTTCCCTTTTCAGCTGGGGCAGCGTCAGCACACACATACAGTCTCCATTTGCAACTCCATCGCCCCCCATGGGCGTGCGAGGCCGCGGGCTGTGACGCAAATGGCACTGGGTGATTTGCAAATGACAGATCTTTTTTAATTCAACGCGATCGCGGCGAGGTCCTTTCCGATCTCCTGATATTTCACACGAACACATCCACCCTCGGTGATGGATTTCAGGTTAGTGAAGCGGCAATTCTGTTGCATAACTCTGAAAACTTAATAAAAATACGGGCACGGAGCGATTACGACGAGGATGTTCCGTGGATTGCTTCGATTTTGTGCTGACCTGCGTTGCAGCTCTGAGCGCACGAACAGGCATCGACTTCTGTGGCACAGGAGGAACCAAGCAGAGCGGATACAGGCGAGAGCCAGTGGCCTCGCTGTGCTGGATGTGTAGTGGCCAGAGCGAGGACGCATACACGTAGCTGTCGGAGTGGGGACTTAGGACCACATTCACAGGCCATAAAGGGCCCGCTTGAATACCATTGTGCTCTTTTATCCCAGAGTCCTCAACTATTTACAAAAGGCTGGCCAACAAGGACAAAAAAAAAATATATCGCGGTGAAACGCTCGGCGGCGGTTACAGCAGCTGCCACCGTTTCTCTGCGCAAAGCGGCAACACAATCATTGCGCAGCGCCTGGACTTCCCCATGTAGTTTAGAGAAAAAGTCTGCGATTCATCCAGGGGACTTTTTTATTTCCACTTCATTCAGCACGTCCTCGTCTGGTTCAGCTGCAAAACCAGAGCGCAGGGGCAAGTCGCCGTTTCTCATGGCACGATTTGCATCGCTCCCCCCCCCACTCAATGCCTCCCTCCCTCCCCCCCTCTCGAAAATCTCCTTTTACACGCTTATATTGTAGCCGCTATTTCCAGCAACAAAGGAGCAGCTTCATTTGATCAGAGGGAAAAGCCAAGGGTATAATGCACCTTTTCAAAGCCGTGTGAGAGAGAGGCCCCTCGGAACGATTGCAGCATGGCAGGGGAGTGCGGCGTAAAAACGAGCTAACCCGAGTAAATTATATACAAAGATACGGCGCAGAGCTGCCATAAATATGTCCATCAACGTCGTGGCGAAAACGCTAAATCATTCGAGGTCATTTGGATGGGTCCCGAGCCATTGTAAAACGCTGCGTTTAGCGGCTCCGTGCCACCTTTTCCAAGAAGCAGCCTGGCGCACAAGACCGGTGACCCTTCCATCTTTGCGCGTCCTTCTGCTGAGCCAAAACGCGAAGTATTTCGCAATTTAACGCCTTATTATTGAACAAAAGACGTCGCAGTACGCGATTTTTGCCTTTAAGGAAGTATGCGCTACGTGTGTGCGCCGCTACAAGTCGCTGAACCTACTCCTCTCCCCGCCGCGGCCAAGCAGAAACAAGAGGGCGATGACGCCATTTTCTGCAAAAACAACCACGCTCGGGAAGCCAGAGCGAAGAGGATTTAACCCGCTCCGCAGCGCTCCGTCGCCACCGAAAGGCTTCTAAAACAACTCCTTACCTTGTATTGTTGAGGTGGGAAGCAGAATAGAGGATTTCAGGAGGTAAACAGCGCGGTTGTTGCGATTCGGACTCCGGAGGTTGAGGATTTCGCCTCCCAGCGTCCCCGGTTCGCTCTGAACAAGTTCCTCTGCGAGCCGCTGTCTTTGTGCACCCAGAGGAGCCACTCGGTATAAAACCAGCCTCTGCGCAAAGGTGCACTCTCTGCATCCGATTTCAGCAGGAAATGTCCGCTATTTCGGACGGACGCTTCGAAAACAGGAAGTATTTTAACTGTTTAAATTCGGAAAAAGTTGAAGAAATCGCCCGTTTTTAAACCGCTCCGCATTTGTGGGGCTGATTTGTCGCCCAAAACGCGCAACCTTTTGAGGACACACGCCTCTCCACGAAAGTCCACGACGCAAAAACAAAGTAAAACAGGAGGTTTTATTCCCTTAGATAAGTTAATCGATCAAATAAAAATGCTTAATACAAAAAAATCTGTAAATCACCAAGTTTTATCTGATGTATATTTAGAATTAAAAAAACAAAACAAGAGATAATCCTATTTTTTTTAGGGGGGGGATTATGACAAAAAGAATTGCCTAAAATAGACATAAACTACAGAAAATATCAGAAAGGGCTTGAAACAGACAAAAGAAAAACAAGCAAATATTTAACAAATACAAAAGGATTAAATCACAAACAAACCCAACAAAAACAAGCACATTTTTCTACTTTAAAACTTCACATTTTCATGCCTTTGATTCCAAAAAGTAGTCTGTTTGTAAAGAAGAGGATCAACAATGGCCAAAAATCTGATATATATATATATATATATATATAAAGCAGCATTTTTGCAAACCGGAATCATATCTATTTTGCTTTTTGTTTTGTCTTGTTTTGCACTAATAGCTACTTTCCACAAAGCTCTGTTGCATGACCAAGTAATAGTTTTCTTGTCAACAGAACTGAGTTCTAGATAATGCCAGCTTCTCCAGCTCCACTGATTAATGTTCTCCCCGCCCGGCCTGACGGTTTAGCTCATATTCTGTACATTTTTAGGTGATGGACAGATATGTTCAATGGACCAGTCATTTAAAAATCTCCACAAATGCCATGAAAAACCTTGCATAACTTTTCTTGCACTTTATAGAATTTGTTGTGCTATAAAAAAAAAAAATAAAAAAAAAACCACAACGAAACACTTTAAAGTTTCTTCTTAAAATGGGGAAAAGAGTTCATGTGGTATTGATGGTTTCTGGATTCATTCAGACAAAAGTAAATCACTGCATGTGTGGTCACAAAACTGCTTTTTGTACCATCATAGTCGGCTTCAGAGCACAAAGGTTCAACTAAAAACTCAAACATAACAGAAAGATAAAAGGTGCAATGAATAAGAAAATTAACCATGAAGACCAAGAGCCAACCCAATAATATAAAGACTGCACAAAATACAAAAGCAACACAAGGATAGAAAACGACACACACGAAATAAAATAAAACAACCCACTTATATGGGTTTTGGTCTTTTGTAAGTCACCCATGTGTCTGCTAAATCACTTGTTGACTGTTGTATAGTATCTTAATAAGATCCCCAAAAGGTAGGAATGGAATACTTTATGAAAAAGAAGTTTTGAATTAAAATGTTTAGAAAGAATGATCACAGTAATTCTGCTGCCAGTTCTATAACTGCACACATTTGTCCTAAACAACACAAATACTGAACAAAAAAACTTTCCCAGCAACAAAAAGGGTGCTTCACTTCTCTCAAAAAGTACTGAAATCCATCCATTGTCTTTACCTGCTTGTCTTTGCAGGGACACGGGGGTTGGGAACACAGCCTATCTCAAGTGGTCATTGGGTGTGAGACAGGGTACCCCCTGGATTGGTCGCCGGTCCATCACAGGGAAACACAAGGACAAACAACCATGCATGCATGCCTACACTCATATGTAGGAGTCATTTTAGGGTATTCAACTGAGCTAAGAGTCATGTTTTTGGACTGTGGGAGCAAGCTGGAGTACCCAGAGAGAACATTGAAGGCAGAAAAAGAAATCCCCAGGCAGGGATTCAAACCCAGAACCTTCTTGCTGAAAGGCAACAGTGCTACCAAGTGCCCCACTGTGAAGCCCCACTACTGAAATAGCACTGCTAAATAGTTCAAAATAATTGGATCACGTAATATTTTGATGCAAGCACAGTAAATATCAATGAATTACTTTACCAACACAACATGATGGTTCTATAAGCAAAACTAAACATCATGGTCAAAATAAACTGGCTCTGGAGGTTGCAAAAATGATCAAAACTCAAACAAACCCATTAGTATTAGCTCTGCTATAATGTATAGCTAAGTCAGTCTACTGATAATAAAAGTTGTGCTACCTAAATATATCCCGCCCCCCTTCTTACAATAACATTGCTTTGCATAAAAATAAAAATATAAAAATCATATATCTTTTTGTATTTTAAACTTGAATATAATTTGATGTCTCCAAGCTAGTTAGCTTAGCTCCTACGACCTGGTAACAGTTAATTCAGTTAGGTTAGCATGATCGTTTTTTGCTCGTTTCGGTTGGTTTTTTGTCTTAATACTCCAATTTACAAATTATTTAAATAAAATTATATTACTTGCCTGCATTTTACAAATACAGGCGACACGACTGTGAAAAAATTTATATGTAAACACAACACATCCCTACCTTATTTGTGGACTGCAATAAAGATTTCACTCGTTGCTATGGTGATAAGAACATGGGCCTTTCAACAGGGAACTCTGAAATTTACATTATGCCAAATAAAAGCAGATAATTTATTAACAAGTTAATTAGTCTGTGGAGTATAAAGGAGCCATTATCAATCGTCCCTATTTGGCAAATCATAGCTAGCTCACAGCTAACGAGAAATATCGTATATGAGATAATTAGCTGCAGCTGTAGCAGCCGATAGAAGTATATTTATAGAAAAACTGGAATTTAAAGCGACAGTACATGTTTTTGATTGAAGTTGAGTTTCCAGCATACAGTTTAAAGAAAAGTGCGTCAACGAATTTGATTTCCATTTTTGAATTTCAATTGAATTGGAATCAACCCAAACACTTATATTATAACTTAATTATTACTGGACGGCTGTCCACTAATATTGGATGTTATGCTGAAACTAATGGATAACAGGAGTTTTTCTTTTATGAAAAAATTTCAGTAGAAAACCTGAGAAGTTGATGTAGTTACAGTGGATTACTAGGATCTTTTTTTTTTCTTTTTGCCAAATATGAGAGGCTTAGTATTCCATTTTTTTTTCAGAAGTTTTATAAGTTGCTGTTATCCTCTTGAAATAATTTTTGTAGGCCGGCAATTCCTGGAAAGGTTCACTGTTGTTTCATGTTTTCTTTGCTAATTAATCTGACTATGGTTTCCTAGCCTTAAAGATGGATTTGTAAGCCTTTTTCCAGAATAACTCGGTGATTTTGTATTTCATCTGTTCTTGAATTTAGTTTGATTTGTGTATGATATATTACTTTTTGGGATATTTTGGCCTACTTGATATTGTCAGACAGGCTCTGTTTGAGTAATTTCTGATTCTGGTCATAACGAAGGTTGGGTGTGGCTAGTAAAGTCTAAGTCAGCTCTCCAAAAAATATGACTAACCATTGTTAATTCTGGATTTAACAAAGAAGCTTTAAATCTTGGTTCCTCGTTCAGGCTTGATCAGCAAAGTTTTAGTTCCTTTAAACTTTTCAATTGTTACTATGAATGGAGTCATTTGCCCGATTTTGGAGATCAAAACAAATCTGCCTCATTTGAACAATATTTTCTCTATTTTTCCACTTTTTACAGAGACTAAGAGAAATGGACCTCTGCGTCACATCTTGTTTTTTGAGTTTATTTTCTGCTTAGCCATTTCCTGCAAATGGTCGTTTTGCAAATTACAGTTTTACATTTAATTATTTATCCTACTTAATAAATACATACGTTTCTGTTGCTGAAACAAGCTGACACAACAGAAACAAATCAATTTCACAATTTAAAATTAGCCTGGTTGTGGAGTGCGCAAATGTACTTACTCAGTTTACTGACTCACAGATTGACCACAGTTAAGGATCATTTTCACAAATCCAAGTTCCAACTTCTGTAGATCACCTGCAAACAATGAAAAGGAAAGTAAAAATACTGCTACAGTTAAAAAAAAAGAAAGCAATGTTAGCATGTTCATTCCTTTCGGCTTCCATTTTAGCTCCATTCACAAAGTTTATGAATGTACAACTGAGTGTGCCACACCTTCAAGAACAGCTTGCTGGAGGTTCAAGTTATACTGTAAGGGAAAACATAATTCACTATTTTTTCATTGTCAGGGCACATTGTGAAATTTTTAGTCATGGAAAAAAATAGGTCACAAAATATGCTTCAGAGCTGATAGAGTTGATAATCATCAAATAATTTAAGCAGCTGAGTGCAGAGTGAGCTGCTAGTTGCTTTTTGTTCATTTTAGTCACTTGCATCATGCAACAGTTGGTGAGATAGCCTTATTGTTTACTAGAAAAATACACAAATTCAACTGGTTTCCAATTTGCAACTGGAACGAGGTAAGGATTGGTGTGGCCTCTTTCCCAGATCCAAGTAACTCCTTCCAATGGTGAGGAAACATAACCAGAATATCATTAATATCTCAGCTGGGGCACAATATTGAACTTTTGGTTGACAAAACTGTTTATTTACCCAAAAATTAGTAAAACTTTGGATTTCAATCAGTGAGTTTTTTTTGGCCCTTTCTACAATCCAAATGAATTGATTTGACTCTTTTGAACATGTAGTGAGGGGTCCTTTAAAAAAAAAAGATGGGAACACGACAAAA
The DNA here is from genome assembly GCA_903066815.1 of Brachyrhaphis roseni. Lineage (NCBI taxonomy): Eukaryota > Metazoa > Chordata > Actinopteri > Cyprinodontiformes > Poeciliidae > Brachyrhaphis > Brachyrhaphis roseni. The sequence goes on along the minus strand of CAEFZY010008509.1, from coordinate 22,665 downwards.
GTTATTAAATGTCATAATTTTATCTGTCATCTTCTAAAAAGGACTACAAGCTGAACGTGTCTGTACATATGTAAGTGGGAAAGAAAAACATTCTGCTGTAGCAAACATGAATTAATTTAACTGTATGTTAAAGATTGATTTCAATCAACAAGTGTCCAACAAATGCCCAGTTGGTGTCCTGTTTTCTTTATCGGATTATTTAAATTAGTTTTGGACACGTTAAACAAACATTATGTCATAAACCGGCTGTGCATTTTCTAGCTTTGTTCGGGAAGCGCTTAAGCTACTTATAAACGTGTTTGGTTTTGCCTTCAAGAGAGGCAACTTTTTACATAAAAATCTCTTAATCTCTTAATAAACAGATAGATCCAACCAATAGACCCGTCAACATGTTCTGCAAATCACATGAAAACAAACATTTAACACACTGAATAAGTTATGAGTTGGGGAGGAATTTGAGAAGTTCCATAAAGGAGATAATCCCCTCCAGCTTTTTCCTTTAGCTCCATGTGAGCCCGCAACAATAGGTGCCCACCACTATCGCCTATACACAATTAACTAAGGAGCAGCATTATTCCATTATCATAAGAATGCTGTTTGCAATAGAGGGGGGGGAGCTGAGAAACTTCTCGGCATTCACTGATGTGGCTGATGGAACCGAGACATTTTATCTTCAAGATCACATGCAGAGTTTACGCCACTTAGCAATATATTTAGTGCATTTATTGTTGTCATTCAAATAGTTTGATTACAATTATGGGCTGAGAGTGACTGGTAAGGACGGATAAATTCTTCTTCCTTAACTTGATATCAGCTGTATTATGTTTTGATACAATCACTGTATCAAAAATCAATGTCTTTAACAAACGTGTGCTGTTTTCTGGAATGCTAAACTTATCGTCTTCCCTCTGATGGAGGAGTTTCTGATAGTAATTTGCTTATTGGTAAAGAAATGATCAACATCCAGCTTAATAAGCTGCTTTCTCAACAACCTCAGACGTTATTCATGTCAGCAACCGAACGGCAGTGAGTAACAGTAAGAAACGCAAGTGCAACGCTCAGTGAGATGCAACAGGAGTAAAACATCTAAAGACAAAAATGGTTTTAAGGTTTTCCATGGGAACCAACATCATATCATGCAAACCCAAATATGCCTCCATGAGAGAAAGGGTAGTACTGACTTGTTAACTCAAGTGAAACATACAGTACATGTTGCCAATTTAATGTCACGCATGTCATGTCAAGATGCTACACACACAAAGAAAACGGAGATGATTGTAGTAAATTCTTTCAATGCAGGTTGTACTTAGATTTTTGGGGGTTGGAAAATAAGTTTTTCTGGCTGCACCCAATCCTGATTACTAACAGATTGCTACTTGATAGCCGAACTCTGAAAACGTGAACGTTGGCTGAAAGATCTCTCTACGGGACACGCTCGGACTCAAAGAAATTTACATCTGCGAGTCTGCAAAGGCTTTGGGACTCAAGTGAGACACAGTGTGTACAAATGATCAACAAATAAGGAGAACATGGAGCAGGGGTGGACCTTGCCAGGAGTCAACGGTTCAACCAAGATTACTCTAAGAGCGCAACAATGACTCGTCAAGAGTCAGGAAGTAACTCGGAACAACATGTAACTCCCTTTTGATAACTTTGTTCCCTTAATAAATGAAATTTTCACTTGAAAACAAACCAATTCAATCAGTTTATCTGCCAGATGATCTGAAGCATTAAACGAGAACAAAAAAATAAATAAAAATAAAAATCACAATAAATCTTTAAAGGGGAAAACACTTTTTTTATATATCACCAAACCAAATATGTTACACAAAATAAGAGAAAACCATGTGAAATTTTATTCTTATGTTATTAAAACTTTTTTTGTTGTTTGTTTTCAGAGGTTTCTGGAAAGCTATATGAAGGCTGCTGTAGTGAACCATTCAGAGGACTGCCTGAGCTATAATTATTCGTCCCAGTAGGAGTATCTGAATAAATGACGACTTAATAAGAGCACTTCCTTTCTTTTGGGCTCGTTAGTTATGCATCACACTTCTCCCCCACCGACAAACCCCCGACCGTGTCTGATGTGATATGTGGTTGATGATGAGGGGTTTTTTTTGTTTTGTTTTGTTTGTTTTTTTTGCCGGGGGTCGTGCTGGAAACAAATGGCCACAAGGTGTCAATGTTGTCAGATGGTGCGTTTTGCTTCGTGACATCTCGGCCCCATTAAGGTGAGAAAGCGCACAGAGAGGAGAGCTGCAGGTGGAAGAGCCTTGCTGCTGGATGTCGCTCTCAAAGCAAATCTAATTGGATCCAGTGACTTCCAGGAAATAGACGGCAGCCGAGAGGCATTTATTTGCTCTCTCCGGCCACATAGCAGGCAGTACTACTGCCAGACCCGACCAGATAATAGTAATAATACCTTGAAAGCGCTTTTTACTTTCAAATTTGACTACACTTTCCTCTAAAACACTCAGGAAAAAGTAAAGTTAAGCCTCGGTCTCAAACCTCCCTAAATGATTATAAAACTAACACATGTGTGCCAAAGTGACAGGCTCTCCCGTTTAATACTTACATTACTGATATGCTAATTGCTAATATAATGTGCTGAGTGCACATTATATAAGGAGTACAGCTTAAAATGTCACCAGAGGTGACCGTGTTGTTTGTGCTAAAATCATTTAAAAAAAAAAAAGAACTCAGACAGAATACGCATTTCCAACACAGTGTGACGTCTCCGCTGCTCCTTATTGAAATGACTGAGCTTCTTCATAGAAAGTGCTCACTTTTTCTTACACCTTTCAAACAGAAAAGTAGTAGTAAAGAAATTATTTTTGTTCTTGGTTATATATGCACACGTTTTTCTTCCGTATTGGTTGCTTTGTTTTTGTTTGTTTCTTTTTTTAAAACTTCTTTGAAATAAACAAACAAATAAATAAATAAATAAATCAAATAAAAAAGACCCCTGTGTAGCTGCAGTAAACAGATGTATCAATGAACCCAACACTTCTAACAGTAAATAACTTTCCTTTTTTACAATGCTAAAATAAGTAGGATACTTTTATTTCAGATTTAAAAGAAAGTCTTTTGATTGTACACTTTCATATTTTAGGTATCAGTAAGACAAATAAAAAACAATAAGGAGATGTAATCCGTCTTGTAGATACGCGTGTCTGTTCCCAATAACCCGGAAAATTTCGCAGTATTTATGAATTTCTAGGCTGTTTCAAGAAATATGAGCCACTTTTATTTATTAGTTCTTTTTTTCTACTTCTTCTTCTTCTGTGTGTATGTAGAAACAGGATATTAATGTAAACTAGAGAGTAGAAAAAAATGAATCAAAACTCATACATTAGAACTTGACTTGAACAACTCTAGTTTTTGTGTATCGATGATCATCCAGGTGATCCTGTGTTTTACCGAAGGCCACACCAAGCAACACACAAAAAAGATGGCTTGGAGGAATCCTCTCAGATTAGTTTGTTTAATGCCTTGATTAAGGGATTTATGGCTCTACACATTTTCACATTTTGTGAAACTGTATAAGAACTTTCAAGCCCTTTGGCTCAGAAAACCACAAACCAAAAATGGAACGACTGTTGCACAATGCCAAATCTGCCATGACAAGTTTTGACTGTCTCAGTTGATTGGCCAAGCAATCGGAGAAACATCCACACCACTATGATCACATATTGTATACCACCAACAGTGTGTGGTAGGTTGCCCATCGCCTGTTTTTTTCAAGCATAGACTCTTAATCAGAGCTGGATTGTGGGGGAACCCTCTCAGCATTCAAGTTGTCTTCAATATAAAACAGAAAATGCTGCGTTTGGTTTCGAGTTGGGCTAATTTGTACAAAACGGTGCACGCAAAGAGCGCAAAACAATCAAATTACACAGGCGTTTCAAACGTAAACGACTGTATAAAGAGCTGCCACCGGCGGTCTGCTGTCATCCTGAGAGTCACATCGACAATTTAGACTCCGTTCCAACTTCTGTCACCCGAGACATGGCAACCCACAGCACCCGTACAGAGGTTTAAGATTTTATCCATAAACCTAATGGCTAAAAACCTTAAACTCAAATCTTGATCAGATGGATGAATCAACAAGTCACGGAGGCTTTGTTAAGCTTTTAAATACAAAATGATTGGTGTAAGCTGTTCATGGTTAGACTTTTTGATTTTTGTCTAGAAGAGAATACAGAACAGCACAGGGAAACAGATTTTCTGTACCATTTGAAGATGTGTACAACATTTTGTTAGTTAATTCTAAGAGACTGAAGCAGTTAAATGTCAACAGAGTAGAAATGGTCAGTTTTTTTTTTTTTTTTTTAAGTACAAGGTTCAGGTAAGGACACAAGAAGTACAAGATCAATGGATGAAGGTGGCGTGGTCTATGATAGTCAGATGCTACTTACCTGGGGGAACACATAGTGCCAGGATGCATTATGGGAGCAGGTGGATGCTTTGGATCCCATGTTTTGTTTTTGTGCCCTGCCATACAAGAAAAAAAGCAGTTTGGGAAAAATCTTTAAGAGCGTAAAAAGCTTGAGTGTTGACTTTACCTCTAAATCCCACAATCTACATGTAATCAAGTAGCTGTTGGTTGTTGTGGAAAAACAAGCCTGATCCATGAGGCTTGTTTACAACATCCATGATTAAAACGGAGCTATTTCTAATGTTTTGCTTTCAGACACAACAGCACACCGTTTACTGGAATCCATTGCTTGACAGACAACGACTGTTTGGGCACAGAAAGCAGAAGAAACACTCTATTATTAGTCAGCAGTTATGATGTTGCGCAATTTTCTTATCAGACGGCAAATAAACTGCAGCAGCAATCAGCAAACTCACCAGAGGAAAACCTGTATGGAAGTGGGAAAACGTGTTAAAACATTATTTCTGCTGGTATAAGCAAAACACTGTGGATCTTAATCAGCCGATAATGTCTGGAAACCAACAAGAGGCAGCACAACATCTAAAAAAGAAACCTTTACAAGGATATTTCAGCTTAAACATAACATTTGAATTTATTGCGATTGAAAACAAAATCTAATTCAGTCTTCAACCCTAATTTTTTTTTTAACAAATGTTTACTAAGTACTGTAAAGGAAATGTTTAAATAAAATTTGAAATATCTTCAAGGATGTAAAGATGTGATTAGACTGCAGGAACGTTTTGCCAAGGAAGTACAACACGCTATTTTCTGGTAATGTCTTTTGGAAGGCTCATTAACAATTTGGCTGAGTGGTGTAGTGTATGTAGTGAGAACAGGGAGTTCCTGTTTTCTCACGTTGGGAAAGTAGTGTAAAATGACAAATTTAAGTTGGTTGTTTATTTGGACAAAAGCAAATTATTTTAAGGGCGGGAAATAAAGCGTGAGGTGCACTTTAAACATTTTGGTAAAGAGTGGAGTAAATCGCTATGTGCTCCTTCACAACTTTGCTTAAAGAATGGAGTAATTATGTACATGCACAATGTTTGCTTGTGACTTACTTTGCTTATGGCCATTAGTGATTTGATTGGATCCATTAGAGTCAAGTGAGAGCAAAGAGCAAAAAAAAAAAAAGAAGAAAAAATTCAGGTAGAAACAACAGCAGTGCTTTTGTGCTATCTGCCTTTAAAGTAGGCCTTGACCTGCGAAGCCATCCTGCTGAGTAGGGGAAGCTTCTGAGTCACAACCCTGAGATCTTATTTCCAACTTCAGTAAGACGGCTTTTCTGTTAAATGGAGGAGGATGTGGTCAGAACCAACGGTGAAGCCTTAGGTGCTGCATTTCATACTAAACCATTGCATTAGCTAACAAAAATTAGCAGCCTAGGTATGGATAGGCTTACCTCCTGGTGAGCACTTACTGAAGTGTTTCACTTTAAAACCCAAAACGTACGTGTAATTTATTGGGATTTTGTTTCGTGCAGAAGTTTTTAGCCACGTTTAATCAGACCCACTCCTAAATGAGGTTTTCTGCAGGTTTTACCAATTCAATTTTAAGACTTTTTAAAAAAGTCGCAAATAAAATTGTATCACGTCAGAAATGTAAGAAAAAAAAAAGAAAGAGAGAGAGAGAGCTAGCTAGCTAGTTCTCTTAGCTGGGTAGCTACTTGAACCATGGCAGAAACAAAAAAAGAGAGCTAGCTAGCTAACTACTTAAACTCCAAAGTTTAAGTAGTTAGCTAGCTAACTACTAACTAGCTAGCTAGCTAGTTAGTTCTTCTTAACTACTTAAACTTGAAAGTTTAAGTAGTTAGCTAGCTAGTTCTTCTAGCTAGCTAGAAGAAAGTGGTCCAAGCACTTTCAGCACACTGTAAAATTACTGGCACAAGTTAAGATGAATGCAGAACCCTTTTCTAGCTAGCTAGTTAATTCTTATTAGCTAGAAGAACTAGTTAGCTAGTTCTTCTAGCTAGCTAACTATTTAAATCGTGGCAGACACAAAAAAAGAGTTGGCTTGCTAGTTTTTTTTCCCTCAATAACCAATGTTCTTTCTAATGTAGCTGCCAATATACCCTTTTTAGCAAGCAAGGGTGTATTAGCACCAGTAGCCTCAACTATATATTTATCAAATTTGATCACTAGCATCTTATTAGAATGTGTACAAGGAGGATACTAGGAAATTAATACTGATTTCATATTAAAAAGAAAACATCAGCACATAATCAGAAATACCCCTGAAAGGAAGTAGGAAGAGTTTCAGTTTTATATTTTCAATGTAAACTTTCAAACATTCAACAGATCATTGCATTGACAAGTATGCTATGCAATAATAATATAAAAAAAAAACATTCAGCAGCAGCTCAATAGAATTTCAATGCTGCATATTCAATTTACAAATACCACCACCCCCTCTTTCAATATTTTAATAAAAGCTTGAATATAAGACATTTTTACAGTATTTATTACATTGGTTTGTCAAAAAAAAAAAAAAACACACAAAAAAAACTGCACCAAGATTTCATAAACCAACAAAATCTTACAAGGCATTTCCCCCCCTGGACATTCAACATTCACCACAGGTGGCTCGGAATACAACAGTGTGCTGGTTTTTGGGGTGTTTTGGGTGACGGATAAAAGATAAACATAATTTTTTTTGCTGTAAATCCTAGAAACACTTTCAGATCCATTTTTAATGTTAGTCAATTTGAGAAAGTGCAAATTGACAAAATTTCACACTAGGTATAAGCTTTTTACTCAATTTTAGCTGCGAGAAAACGATAGCTTCCCATTTCTGTGATTTCTAATAGAAAAAAAGGCTTTTTAGCTGCGACAAATAAGCTCTTAACCTGCAAATTAGCCATTGTTCTCGCAAGCATGGGAGACTTGAGCTGTACCCAAAGAAACCGTGAGTCTCTAAACAGAAACAAGCACAACATTGAATGGGTTTACTCAACTGGTCCAAGCACTTTCAGCACACTCTAAAATTATTGGCACCACAAGTTAAGGTGAATGCAAAACCCTTTTCTGATGACAGCTATTTGTGTTGATTTGGCAATAAGTTTTAAATCACTATCCCAAAAATAAAAAAAAGGTGAGTTTCAGGTTACTGTTTGAAGCCATCAGAATTTGATTTACACCTTCATGATATTAAAAAAACAAAAACAAAACAACAAAGAAAACCAGGCCCACACATTCCCTATTGTATTTTAGGGGAGGAAGTTTGCAGAAATATTTCAGATTGTGACGAGAAATTGATATCTACCTGACTTAATCTGGCAAGTTCTCTTGTTTTTTCTCTATTTTACAGAGCATCCAAAGGAAATGGGCACAGTGTACATACATCCTAATGAAAGAGGTAACCTGGAATTGCAAAACGTTTCAGAAACAAAATCTCCACAATACAAAGTGATGGATATGTGTTAAAAAAAAAAAAGGCACCTCATTGTTAAGCATGATGGAGGATCTGTCATGCTGTGGGGCCCATATATCTTCTCCAAAGGGACTCTCTGCGTTCTCAGTGCCAAGTTATGCTACTGCAAAAAAAATTTAACGGATTTTATGGCTTTTCACACATTCTTACGACAGGGGCCAACCACTGTGGAGGGTGCTGCAGGCAATTCTCACACACCGATCGATAAAAGTGTCATGGCAGGAAGGACTTTTTAGTACTTGGGAACAGAAACATGAATCAGAAACAACCGATTATGTACAATTCGTTTGTTATTAGTGCTTAAACACAAAGTTGAGTCGTCACAGAAGCTGCTGTAGGGTTCAACTAAAGGTTTTCAGTTACTTTTCTATTATCAGGGAGTCCACATGCGTGGGCGGTGTACTGAAAAAAAGACATGTTGCTCCAGAAGTTAATTTCAGTATTCTAACTTTTACCAAACAAGTTTTCTCTCCACATTTACAAAAGATGCTGCTAAAGATCCGACAGAACTCATTTAAAACTCAATGCTTCAATATTTCCTGTGGCTGTTGAGATTTGCCACCAGATGACGCGGATGTGATGCATATTTAAAAAGGAAAGCGACTCTCAGGAATGGCTACCGCTGCAGTTCCAGAGCAGTGGCCCGCTCTGCTGCCGCAGAAAGAAAACTGTACCTTACCGAAAGTAAGCGAGAGCATTTCTGACCCAGTTTTGACTTGACGCATCACCACAACCCACAATCGCACTGAGACGAGACCGACGGGCCTTGCAAGATAAAGAAAGATAAAAAAACAAAAAAAAGTACTTTACAAGTAGTAGGTGGGCCTGTTGGTATGAAAATAAATAAGGCTTCACAAAAAAAAAAAAAAATACTGAGTACCTATTAGCTCAATAGATGAAATGGTGCATTATCTTTGTAAAGGATTTGACTTGGGGAAAGTTTATATGTGAAAAGCTCCTGATTAGGAACTTAGTGAAGGATCTGAAGTGTACAAGTGGCGTTTGAGTGAATGCTGGACCGGACTATGCTTAGAAATCTACAGTAAGTAGTCCTGTTTATGCTTATTGTGTAGTTTGCATGATCATTAACAATACTTGAAACTTAGCATCATTAACAAACACCCATCACACTCATTGGCACTCCTGGTAATAACGTGGAAACATTATTAACATAAATGGAGATTCCTGTGGAACAGCAGATTCTAGCAGAATAATTCTGGAAAAATTCACTTTTTGATTGAAGACTATTCAGTGGGGATGTAATCCTGTTATTGACAAAAAATTAAAAAAAAAAGTACAGTCTTTTAGTGTTTTTTCTTTTCTTTTTTTACAACACTTCACAAGGTTGGAGAGGTTTCTAAATCCTCTGCACCTGGAATGGGAACAGGCCCACAGCATGATAAACCTTCTACCGTACTGACTGGTGGGCAGAAGGGGCTTTATCTTACAGCCAACCTTTGTTACAATGCCAGATTTCACTTATTTATGTTTGTAATGGTAGGACAGAAAATGTTTTGCCCTGCTCTGCCTCCTGAACAGCTAGCTTTCATATTATTGGCAGCATGGAAACGTGGTATCAAGAAGCGTCGTATTTCTAGCCAAAGAAACGGAATCGCTAATCACTAAACTAAACTTCCGGGCTAAACTTTAAAATGATCAAAAGGCTTTTTCTCCCTTCTGATCGAATCCTCATCTCCATTTTCCAGTGTGAGATTTATGCAAAAATCAGTCGACTATCAATTTGCTTTAAGGCCTTAGCGAGGGTGCTAATAAGTATGGAGGGTGAGGAGCACGCTTACAGATGGAACAGAAGTGAACACTTAACTTTTCCTGAAAACGAACACTTATCGTCAACCTGTAAAGCAACTAGATGAAAATAAAACATAAAAAGCAGCAGTTGCCAAACGTTTACACCTGGCTTTGTGCGCATCATTTATTGGCATCAACTTGCTACTGAAACAAACAAAAACAATTTTATATATATAAGTAATTTTGAGACACCAGGCCAAGCTCTTTATTACTGTTAGACATAGACCAAAATAGGAAGGGAAACATATCTCTTGACCTTATTTAGTAAAAGGGAAAAATTATTAATAAATACAAAAATAATAACGGATATGTACAAATATGAACTATAATACTTTCAACATTTCTTCAAAAATGCCATATAAATTCTATATATATAGATTTTTTTATTATACTAAAAAAAAAGTCTCTGTAGCTCAAACCTTAATGGTCACTTCGATACCAAACATTATTTAAGAACGATAAATTATTATACAAAAAAAACAAAAAAACAAAGCAATCTAACACCATTGTAATAATTCCATTTTGGATGCTAGTCCATCAAAATCAGAAAGAAGAAGATGAAGAAGAAAAAACAGTGAATAAAGTCAAACTTTATCCGGTATTGAAATACAACGCACCGACGTGGCATCATTGGTAACACGAACACTTCCTTCCCTCCGTTTTGCGCGAGCGGGACTCCTGCGTGGCACCGACGCAGAAGGCGGGGGTGGGGAGGATTCAGCCGAGGAACTCAGGACAGTAAGTGCACTTGGAACACAGGCATGCTGGGACAGAAACGGAGGGAAACGGACAAAGCCGCTGGGTACGCAGGGAGACAAAGAAAAGGGGAGAGAACTGGCTAAAACCCAGCCAAACTCGCTGCCGTCGCTCCCCTTCTCAGGCTAAAAGACAGAAAGAGCCAGAATGAGAGAAAAGGCCAGTGGGAGCAACAAAGTGGCATAGATAAAGTCCCACAGTAGTTGTGTCGGGTGGTCCTGGAAAAACAATCACAGTTGTCTTTCTTTGCCCAGCAGACTGGAAACAAAACTCGCCGTTCTCCAGAAACGTCTGTAGCGCCAGAGTCATCGGCGAATTCCCTTTACAAACAATAGTTGTTTTTTTTGTTGTTGTTGTTTTGTCAACTTGTTCTATAAAAACCACAATCAAAGAGAGAGGCACGGGAGATTCCCGGCAGGACATCCCCCTCTCCCCCCACCGTGTCACACTGAAGCCGTCGCTGGAAGAGTGGTGAAGTCAAAGGTCACAAATGGTGGTGGCCTGAAGAGCTGCCCGACGTTCTGTCCGCACAACGGCTTTCTGTCAGTGATTCAACTTGGTCTGCAGAGACGGACAGAATTATCATTCAGAGCTTCACTTTAGCGATGACGTCGATTGCGATGCGTCGCAGTCTGAAGACCACCAACCTGTCTGGGCGACTCAGGCCCCGACGCCAAGATCCCCGTGCCGTCGTTTCCCTTCCCAAAGAGGCTCTCCAGTCCGCCTGGTCGGCTCGCTTTGCTGGATTTCCCTTTGTAGGAGCTGGGACTCCTCCTCTTCCTCCCCTCTGCTCCTCCACCGTAAGCTAAGGGTCCTGTAGGCGGAGGCATGGGCTGGTGGGGGCCTGAGGACGATTCCCTGGCCGGGTAGGTTAGACTGCTGGTGCCAAGTTCACGACTAAAAACAGAAAACAAAACAAAACAAAAATTCATTGTGCACTGGAAAACACACCTCCATAAAATAAAACCATAGTAAATTGCTTAAAAACATTTGGCGCATTTAATCTACACAGTTCAACTGGAAAAAAGAAAAAACAAATTTATAACCCTTCAGAGTTTCTTCCAGATTGATATCTGAATACCGAAATGTTATTTTTATTCTTCTGAAACTTTTTCCATACTTGGATTAAACCCTGATTCATCTTTAGAAAAGAGACAATCATGTGTGAAGGATGTTCCCATCATTGTTGTTAGTCATTGGTGATGTTGAGTCATGTTTTTTTTATTTTGTCAAACAACTTTTGCAACTGTCAGATTTTTCTCTCGCCAGGTTTTGACAGATGTTAGTCGGGCCTGAATGTTTTCTCCTATAAGGACTACATCTCAGTCGAGAGGAGGTGAATACAGGAAAACGCAAACAGTGTCTTTTCTTACCAGTTGTGTGTGTTGTGGCTTTGCTCTGCTCTGCACAGCCAGTCGTCTGAGCTGCTCAGAAGCCCGCTTCCTGCTCGAGGTCCCTTGTTTTTGGCCGGGGAAGCCTTGGCCACCCCGAAGTCTTGAAACGTCTGATGAAAGCTGCTGCCGTTCCGTCTGTGGACGTCCACGGTCTGAAACGGCGACGGCGAGAATGACGACGGAGGGTGCGAAGAGTTCTTTCTCTTCTTCGACCCCGCCGCCGGGACGTCCGGTTCTTTGGGCGAGCGGCCGGCTTTGTGCGAGCCGTTCCGGGCTTTTCCCGGTGAGTCTCTGGCGCCCAACAGTCCGGCTGCCGACGCCGACTGTGGCAACGTGGCGGCGTAGGTGAGGCTGTTAGAGCGGGAGGACAGGACGGTAGGGGGAGGAGCCTGGTGCGTGGTAACCGAGGCAGCGACAGATGTGGAGTTGGAGGGGAAGCTCTCGGCAGCCAGAGGCACCTTCCTGGAAAACGCAAAACAAAACTCTTTAAAAAAATCTAAATAAAAAGGGGGTCTTGAAGAAAACCTTTGCTGTGCAGAAGAATTACCATGAACTAATTAAACATGACATTTGAAATTTATAACCTCCTTGTTGTGACCAACTCGCACAAAACTTTTCTGCCGAGAGAACCGTCTGCTACATTTTTCCTGAAGACAACTGACATCAGATTTTTACATTCCGATTCACTTCACACCCTCCACATTACCTTAATTTTAATATCTGACTCCGGTTCTAATAACGGGTCGTAAAAGTTGGTGTACACTCGCCTCCACATCTGCGCGTTGAGGTGTTTCTCCACCATGCTCTGCAGCGCCAGCCTCATCCTGTCCCACCGCCTGTCGAACACGTAGTAGCCCGGACCCACGAGCCGGCTGCTGAAAACGCAAAACTGGAGGGAGACACAACAGAAGCTGGTTGAGAGCAAACTGAGGGAAGCAGGAGAAAAAGAGTTAGACAGTGATAGATAAGAGGGGGGGAAAAAAGAGACATTCAAGGATGAAAGGGCAAAGAAATACGAGAACGACGCGAGGGATCAAATGGGAGAAATGCAAGAAGCGAATGTTAGACAAAAAGATGAATTTACAAGGACGTTACATATCGTCACTGCAAGCAATTTGAAATATTTTGCTTCTTTATAATTAAAAATTAATGCCAATATAAAAATAGGACAAAAACAGAAGCTCAACGGCTTGACAGCAAGTCTTGATTTCTGCACCGTTAAATCTCTTGACATTTACCCCTGAAGGCCGTGGATGATGACTGGAGTAGTGCAGGAAAGGCCTGTCGGCGTCATCCGGGGTCTCCGCGTCTCCCTCGTCGCTGGAAAGCCGGCCGCTGTCCCCCGCTGCGTTCGCCCAGCTGCTGGAAGACGGCTCCGGGACGGGCGTCGCGGCAGGAGCCGCCGCTGGAGGCAGAGGACTGGAGGCGGAGGAGGAGCCGCCTGGAACTCTGGAAAAAATCCATTGGAAACAGAAAACGAGTGAGTACGCTCACATTTTTGTCTCCCTTATTCAGAAGTTGGTGTTTTGTAGCACCCCCTGGTGGTTAAGCATGGAAATGCAGAGTCTTTTTCCTCAGTGCAGTTCAGATCTGGTTGGAGAGAAAATCCGCGCAATATGGGTGGGATCTGCTCATCGCAACAAGCAGCAGAGACGGAGCCAATAAACCTTACAGTGTGGGTGTGTTTATTACATTAGGAGCGCTGTACTCAGCCCAAAGAGGAGAATATCACAAAGTGAATGAATTCAACATGTTTTGAGAAAGCGCTAAAGATTTCAACTCCAGACAGCGGAGGAAGAAAGATCAATCTGTAAATCCACACCAACTGTGAAGAAGCTGCGTTTGTAGCTTAACCTCCTTGTAGCGGTGATCAATTATCATCTGGTGGGCACCAGGCGGTCTTCCCTGTGATGGTTTTACCTCGGTATGTGTGCGTTCGCAAGCCGCAGTTTCAGCGAGGACAGCGGCCGTTCACCGGGGCAGTGGGGCTTGCTGGGACTCGCCGTGTCTTGAGGCGCGATGCTCTGGACGCACGATTCCTTCCCTCTCTGTGCCGCTTCCTTCTCCTTCTCCTTCAGAACCTCCCTCTCCTTCGCCAGCCCCTTGTGCTCGGCCAGCAGTACGTCAAACAGCCGGCTTCGGCCGGGGACGGCGCGGCGCTGGGTTAGGGAGTGAGTCTGTGACAGAACGAGGAACGAGGGTTACCCGTAGATGTATTTTCTGTTGTTCATGGTGGATTTTAATACTTGTACATTTTGGACAGTCAGGCTATATATCCTTTTAGACGTTTTAACAGACAAACAGAATTTTTTGAAGTGTGTTTACAAGGCAGCTTACAGTGCCAGCAGCATTAATCGGCACTTCAAGGAAAAATGCTAAACTTGTTAAAATATGTTCATAAGTCGGCTTTAGAAGCTGACAGCATCCCACAGACAAATGACCCTTGTTTTGAACTTCATAGTTACAGTACTATTGAGCTGCTGGGATGCCAATCAGATGCTACTGGATTGCAAAAAAAAACAACACATACGGACACACGCACACCTACACACACACACCCACACAAAAAACAACCTGTTGCCATGGTTGCAACAATCAGAGTAAAACAGTAGGAGCCTAAAAAGGTTCTAAAAGCAGAAGGAATAATTGTCCCATAATAAAAACAAAACGTTTCTACCCGAAATGAACAGAAATCTATAGCTAATGTGGCCTGTAAGAGGGATTTCCAAATATCTCGAGTAAATGTTTTAATTTAAGAAAAGAAAGATTTTTTTTTACATTTCATATTTTAAAAAAAGAACACTAAAAGTCAGGGAGAATCTTCAAATTGTGCATAAATCACACTCCCAACTATCCCGACTGCAGAATAATAAGAATGTGACAGCTTGACCAATTTGAGTGTGAGGACAGACGGAGAGCTTTAGGGAGCACTTTGTCTTCATGTTCGTCTGATGCAAGGTCAAGGACGACACCCAGGATAGAACGACGTGTTGCTCTGACGATACCAGGTGAGACGGCAGCAGGGTGGGATTTTATAATTACAATAAAATGCACAAACAGTGCTGCTAAGTGAAGAGATTTGCTACAATTAAATGAATGAAAAAACCGTAAACTCACAGTTTGCTTCATTAATATAAACAGACCAACACCAGCCCTATATTTAGAGTGGTCTCAACTGTACAGCGCAGAGATTATGTTTAAAAATAAGGCTGTTTGCAGATTAATTTTTTTTTTTTTAATCGCAATTACTGAGATGACGCAAAACTGATCTGTTAGCTGGCAGGATTCAGCCCTTGCTGTAAAACAGAGGTCACCTGTACTGAAATACCTCCAGCTTTCCAAAACGAAATGAAGCTGCCGAACTATTAATTTACATACGTTCAAAAAAAAGAAAAAAGAAAAAGAGATGCAGAAGAGCACAAGCAGGCTGCTTCTGTTGAGAAATGCATCCGGACATCCAGCATGTTCAGATAAGAGGCAAAGATTCGAGGCTACCTGGTCTGGTTAGCCAAAGGTTGTTCATCATGTTCAGCATCTCACAGGCTGCAAAAGAACACAGCTGATGCAAAAGAAAAAAGAAACAATGCCGCTTCTGTCAACTCTTCATCACTGCATAATTGGTCCTGACAGCGAAAGGAATTTAGCAGCTACGAGCATGTGGCGTAACTGGAACAGCACCATTGATCCTACCTCTGTCTGTCTATAGCACAGGACTAATGCTGCTGGTGTAGATTTAATGCTGCACATAATTGCAAATTGCCTTTGCCTAATGGAAGAAATCGTGAGGGGAACTGCCAGAGTGTGTGTTCGACTCCATCGCTACATTGCAGGTGCTCGGTTTTAAACTCTGTGCTGTTCGGATCACACCAAACCGGTCTTTACAAGCACATAAATAAAAATAAAATAAAATTCTGACCATCATCTTCTATCCCCCTCCCTCCTTTTCCTTAAAGTATACACAAACAGTCACTTGATGGATCTTTAATTACTTAATAACCAGTGTGTTTGAAAAGATTAGTAAAGCTTGGTGGAGATAATTAAAGGGCAGTAATAGAGTATTACAGCTAAACGATGATGCAGCCTCATCTCACATCTATAATTAACTCATCAAGAGGAGCGAGGACCCTGGAACGCTTCGGAAGAGCTACCCTGTACTAATGGAGAAACTGGAAGCGCAGACAGATCCCAGCTATAGATATGACGACTGGTGATCTTAGTAGGGGACGTGTAAGGGGGGGAAAGTTGGGATGTCGGATTGCGTTACCTTGCAGGTGAGCGAGCGCGTGCAGGAGCGTTTAGTCTCGGGGTCGGGCACGCCGCAATGCTTGTCAGGATCAAAGATTCTCCCTGTAAAACAAACACACACACACACACACACACACACATTACACTAAAATATATCAAATGTCATTAGATGGAAGAGGAAGCTCTACGCTGCACTGCCTGAGCTAATTTGACGCTTTAAGAAAGCAGCTTGTTCTTCCTCATGTCAACCTTGAGAGTTTCAATCATTCAGATGTAATTAAAGAAGTCAGAAACTGTGATTCTGTGTAAGATCGCTGCCTGTGATTTCTGTATCAAACACATCAAATGAACAAGTGATCCATGCTGTGACAAATTCTTCTGGCAAGAGATATTGGCAGGCTGACAGGAGTCCCCAATGACTGACAGCCCTGCTAGCTCTGTTGTTTGTGAATGTTGTCTGGAGGCAACACTGATTTTAAGAGGAAATGCAAACTTTAGCTTTTAGCAAATGCACAGGAAGTGTTTTCACTTTATTTGTTTAGCTAAAATCTATTTAATCTTGACAACTAAGTGACAAAGCTCAGACAACAGTTACATCAAACATTTCAGCATATATTATCTGTTAGTTTAGCTTAGCTGTGTCGGAAGATTTTCAAAACCAACACACAACACAAACTAACTGAAACCAAAACGGTATGCCGACAGAAAAAAGTCCATCTTATTAGAAACGTAGGTACTTCAAAGATACAATCTGGTTAAAAATTGACAAAAAACAAAGCCGTCCTAAGCCTAAGAAATATCAGTCTTTGACATGTATAGTGGAAAAGAAAAGACATCATGATGGAATGACAGAAAACAACAAAAGTGTTCAGATGTGATTTCATTTTATGACAAAAAAAAAAGAAGAAAAAGACTCAACGTGAATGTTAAGAGATGCGCAGATAGGTTTGATCTACTGACTATAATGAACCCAAACCCATCTGTGTAAACTGTTTTAATTCAGCACTTAAATGTAAGAAACATTGATCACAGGAGAAATAAAGCATGTGGCAGGTTGGAGATTTTGAATCCAACAAATGGAGAAATTACAAGATTACTGCTGTTTGTTTATAAAAGCACAGTTCACTTAGCAATAAGTATTAGAAGAGTGCGTCAAAGAACATGAATATACAGAATGACAAACATTTCCAGGACTGACCAACAAAAAAATGCATGATATTTCAGTGTTTAATTCGTTTGCTCTGAAAACAGTGGAAATGCCATTCATTTGTTTCATTCCTTTCTGACTCTAAAATACAAAATATATCTCTCAAGATAGCAGAGTTGGAAACTCATTTCATCTTTGGACTACTTTTAAAAATGCACAAAAATTCACTATAAGTCTGAGGCAGATGCACTCAAATGCAAAGTTGTTCATAACACTGGACGATTTAGATTTAGAATACTTTTTATTCAACCAAAACGTCTGCCTCTTTTGATAACAAAACAATGTTCAACTATAACCTTCTAATTTAAAAAAATGCAGTACAAAAATTATGTACACCCATTTGTGGAAACTTTCTGAAACTTTTTATAATTGCTGACCCGCTTTTTGCAAGTTTCCATTTGCATTTCTGCAAGTTGATGTTGAATGAGCTCTTTACCATCTCCCTAAACTTTAGCTCCCTCCACAGTTACAAGATGGGACTCCAGCCAATCCATCCCCCAATGTTAACTTTAGAAAGCAGACAGAAGTAAGATGCTGAAAAGATAAAAACATTACTTAAACCCTAAACATAATGGGTAGAAGAATCATCCTTGGCTTATCTTTGAGTGTTTATAAAATCCAGGGACCGCTAACAAGAATGCAGATTACTTCTAATCTTTGTTTTCTCTAGACTTGATTAAAATGTAATGCCAATTTGTGAAGCAGCTGAACAGAGAGTACTGGAACAAGTTCGTAGTTGCAAATACAAAAGGAGAACTACGCTGGAAAAATGTGGATTCGATTCTGGACAGGTTTTGCCGTGTTTGGAAGCAAAACAAATTTAAATGAATGATTTTTCTGACTGCTAGAGAACCCTACCCAACACAGGGAGTTTCTCCACACAAAACAACAAGGCAAACTACAACCTCAAGTCGGCAGGTTATCTTAAACTGTTGCTGGGAGAAGGCTGTAATCTTGTTCTGGCCTGCTTTATAATCCCCGTAATCTTTCTGCGTTTGCTGCACCGGACAACAGGTCAAATCTATGCAGCGGCAAACAGGCACCATAGATATAAACAAACTCACGTGCTCTTACACACACAGAGAAACACACTCAATTTACACTGGCTAGACAGAGCAGCCTGATAAAGAGCAAAACAAGCAGAGAGGAGCAGAGAGGAAGAAGGAAAAACTCAACCAAGTGTTAATATGTCAGAGAAAAACAAGGAGGAGGTGGTGCAGAATATTAAGATGATAAATATGTTGAGATACCGTGGGTGGGTGAGTTGGTGGGGGGATTCTTTAGATAAGCAGCTTTTACAGCAGTAAATCAAAGACAATAAACAATACCACCATTAGCTGCATTTCTGTTCTATTTTTACACAGTAATGATGAATTAAAAGAAACCTTGCTTTAGAACTCAAAAGAAAACTTTCACAACTCGTAATTAAAACAGCTTCAAGTCCATTCCTCTGGACTCACACTCACCTGAGGCTCTCTTGTGCGGCCTAGCGGGGGTCTTAGTTCCGTTCTGTTGCTTCTTCTCCAAAGGCGAAAGCGACGGCAACGACGGGAGAGCGACGGACCTGTGGGAGGGCGAGGGCTTCTTGTCCATCGGGGAGGGAGACGCCGTCGACGGCGCCCGTCTGTCCAGGGGCGATCGGGCCGGGCTTGGCCGCCTGTCCAGGGAGGAGGGAGGCGTGATGGAGCGCGGCGTGGGGGGACCGGTGCTGCTGCCGCGGCCGTTGGTGAGCTTTTCGCCGGAGCGCTGGGATGCTGGCGGGGCGAAGGAGGAAGATTTGAGCGGCGAGAGCGTTGATGAGGACGAAGAGGATGAGGACAAGGAGTTGAGGCGAACGTGCGACGTCGAGTCTGCTCGGTTCAGACAGGGCATCTTCTCCAAGCTCACGACCGGCAACGATACACTGGTGGGAGTGGAAGGGAGAAGGTAACGTAGCGTTAAAATGCTGCGAAAATGTATGGATCGGAAGCTGCAAAAGCTGAGCGGAATTTTTAAAAAGTGGAAAGATGCACAAACCATGTCTTGTTCCTTGCTCCTTTCGGTGGGTAGACGGCAAGCGGCGCCTTGCTGAAGCGGGAGTGAGGGTAATCTTTGGGGACCCTGAAAGCCAGCGAGTCCCCCGGACTGGGAGCCACAGCGGAGGCCACCGCAGGCGCTTTGGGCTTCATGGGAACCACAGGGCTCCTGGAGGAGATCGGGGAGCTGTGTCGCTTCTCTAAAACACCCCAAGAAGAAGAAGAAAAAGTAATGGTTACCTTAACCACGAGGAGGAGTAAAAGATTAGCTAACCCACACACACAGAAAACAGGAATGTAAATAGAAACAACACACTCATCATACAGAGCCATGCAAAAGAACCTTCCCAAATTTTGTCACACTGGAACTATAAATTCAATCTTTTGTATTGACACATATGCAACAGTCCAGCACAGAGCAAACTTTGCTTGTAAATTGGAGGAAAAATGATAGTTTCTATGATTAAAATTCTTCAAAGTTTGGCATGAATTTGTGTTCAGCCACTTCCCCCTTTCTACCTCTTTCAGTGCCAAGAAGAAAAAAAATTCATGACAAATGTACAGTAGTTCACAATCAATGCAGGGGAAGTAAATGCAGGGGACGCTTTTCTTCACCACCGACAGAGAAAAAGTTGACGAGAAGACGGGTGATGGTGGATGTAAGTGCTTGAAAATCTTGGAAGAAAACCTATTTGAGGCTACAAGGCTTGACACGATGGTGGAGCATCACCTTCCAGCACAAAAACAATGCTAAACATACAGCCAGGGCTGCGTTCAAGTTCATTAAGGTACAGGAATAGTCGTGCGTTAGGATGGCCCAGTCAAAGTCCAATTGAGAAACTGTGGTTTGATGTTCATTAATGCTCTATATTCAAGCCGACTAAGCCTAAGCTGTTTTGCTAAGACGAATGGGCAACAATTTCAGTCTCCATGTTTGCAAACAAACAGTTTTAAAAGCATGCACTATTTTGTCAGTAGGAATATTCAGAGTACTTCTTTGTTTTTCTGCTTATTGACAATCCGAAGTGGAAAATAACACTGAAAGTCATTTACTGACTTCTTTCCTGCTCCCTTACCAGATGGCTGTTTTGTAGCAAAACACATAGCAAAACTGTGCCTCAACTTCTCCTCGAGAACAACTGTTCCCAAATCAACTTCCAGCTCTTTTCTCCAATTAGCAACATGCCCAACGCTACCTGAAGTACACTCATCTGATGAGCACCACCTTACTAATGTAAATCAGACAAAAGCCCACAATAATGAACCCGTTTTGACCCGGATCTGATCAGAGTGCTTGAGCAAAAGACCGCCGAGACACAGTAGGGGAAAAACAAACACACAAGTCTGTTGGGTGTGTGGGTGGAGGATTCGGGGTGGTGGTGGTGGGGGGTGGCTGAGGAGAGGAGAGGAGCTTAACTTACGGTTTTTGCTATGCATGTTCTTTGTGGGAGCAGGGTGGGTAGGGGGTGGGGGTGTGTGGTCCAGGACTGTCTCTCTCTGAGTCTGTCTCACAGGGAAACTATATCCCAGCTACCTGAATGAAAACAGAGGGGTGAAGATGTCGTAAACGCTCAGAAAATAAGCGTAAGGGGAGAAAGACAACACACGCACACTCACACGCTGATTGTCTTTTAAGCAGCGAAGATCAAGATAGAGAAGTTAGATTAAAATAAAAAATTATAATAAAAAAGAGAAAATCGGTGTGCACAAAAATGTTGCGAGTCTGAATTTCCTGCTAGGTGATAAGAATCAAAGTGTGCAGGAAGCGGCAAAACTGAAACGTACCAACAGAGAGGAAAGTAACTTTAACAGACAGGAAAGGGTTAAAAGTTACTAAACATGTTCACTTAAAAGAAAACAAGTTATTTTGAACTGACACGTCAGTCAGAAAGCCGTGTTCTCAATCACGAGCAATCAAAAACACCTGGATATTCATGCAAATTGAACTTTTTGCAAAGCCACATTCTTACCCCCCCCCCCCAAACACCCACAGGTCTGTTTATGTCAGAATATCAACAACATCCCACAAGCAGTGTTTCATCTCCTCAAGCAAGACTCAAAGTGCTCCCTGGTTTCAGGAACAAAGCATGCTCTCAAACACACACTGAGGCGTAAAGGCAAACCGTCGCAAGCCAACACACAGTACATCCACATAAAGAGAAACAAGAGGAAGAAGAACCACCGTTTTCTGCGACACATAGTGGATACGGCACTAGCCACACATGGTATCGCTGTTAAAGATGCATAAAAGGCACAAAATTTCCTTTTCTTTTATTCAACCAAAGTTGAATCCCTAAAGTCAAACCAGCTCATCATGGTGTTGACTCACTTTCACAATCAGAACCACGTCAAACTGCGTGGCTGGAGTTTAAGCAGGGTAAAAATCCACCAAAAGGCTGAGGAACAAATTTGAATTCATGTGCAACTTAGGTGAAATCCTCAAAAATAGCACTATTTTCTTCCACTGTATTTTTTAGATCAATTGTTCTTTTGTTGTTTTCGCTTCAGTTTTTATTAATTCATTAGATAGAAACATTTTAAACTACTTTAAAATTGAAACTACCTTCAACTGGAATGTATGTATGACTGAATTGAAATGATTTTTAGGTAAATGCTTTGAAACAACATTCGTTGTATATAAATAAAGTTGAATTATCTAGATGACTTCATTTTTCAATATTACTAAAACTGATTAAATGTGGTATCGTAAGTTTTTCTACTAATATATCCAGCAATAAAGTCTGGTTCTGTCTCCTTTCACGCTTCTAAAAGCATCTCTTCCTACATCTTTACAATAATATCTATTGATTCATCCAGCAGACAGCAAGCATAGCTGAACAACCACTTAATGGCAGGGCAGCATAACAAAACTCAGTCTAACCTGAACTGTGTGTTTGTTCAGAGTGAATGTGTGGAAGTGGGCTGTGGGCGACAGGGACAGGGCTTGTGTTGGACCATATCACGATTTTATATTAAAATGTATATATTCCGTGGATTCTGGTGAAAACAGATTTAAGTCGCACCAAATCTAGGCATTACAGTTCTACAAACACACTTCGACTTCTTATTTTTCCAAAGAGTTTCTTGTGCTTGTGATTTTTCTGTGTGACGGGTGTGTAAATAAAGCGCCGGAGGCAGACAACCAGCGGAGGCAGCTGTATTCAGAATAGCAGGGCTAAAGTCCAGAGTCGCATTCACTGGCATGCAGTACAAATTTCAGACATTTATTCACATGTTCTTTCGCTGTTTCACACGTTGGACTCGCACAGGTTTACAACTCAGCAAAGCAGTTGACGCTCTGATTTAAGCATCTGCCTACTGTTTTACCCCTATAGATGTAATGAAGAATAGTGTGTGTGTGTGTGTGTATATATA
>CAEFZY010008504.1:0-49184 GCA_903066815.1 Brachyrhaphis roseni | reverse complement strand
CCCCACCTCCAGGCCTGGCTCCAGAGTGGGGCCCCGGTGACCCGCGTCCGGGCGAGGGAACACGAGGTCCAAAGTTTTTGGTCATCATTGGGGTCTGCGGGCTGCGCTTTGTCTGGTCCCTCACCTAGGACCTGTCTGCCTTGGGTAACCCTACCAGGGGCATAAAGCCCCAGACAGCATAGCTCCTAGGATCATTGGGACACTCAAACCCCTCCACCACGATAAGGTGGCAGCCCTAGGAGAGGTTTTTTCCAACTAAAGGAAGGAAAATGTTTTTTAAGCTAATAATAATAAACTACGGTCTCTTGAATCCAAACACTGTCTGTGAGACTAAAAAGCTTTAATTAAATCCTGACAAAACTTCTCAGCATTTCTCTATAAACAATAAGTTAATTTGAGAAAATGTCACCCAACAGCTCTTTTTTTTTTAATGTAATCTAAAATCTTATTTGGTGCTAATTTACTTGGCTGTTTTGTCAACTTTCTTGTGTGATACTAAGAGAGATTAATTAAACCAGCCTGACAGAAACTAGCACTGAAATAGTCCTGTTGTCTGTAAGACGTCAGGGAAGTCGTGTTTAAATATATAAACTATTCACACAGAATTGCGTGTTGATTGGAATTTTATATGATAGACTAATTGTAAATTTAAAGGAAAATGATTCAAAGTTTTTTTAATTTCTTTGAAAATCTTAATCTGAAAAGTGTGGGATGCATTTGTTTCTAGTCCCCCAGAGTGGACTAGAAACAGATGTGCTTTTGCTGCTATTAGACTGAAATGTTCGCTAATTCCTTCTTGTAAAATACTTTATGCTCGGTTAAGACTGGACAGAGACAAATACTTGACTCAAATTAGTTCTGGACTTTGACTGAACCACCTCATTGGATCAATATATTTTCATTATTTTTAACTGCAGTTTTTGCTCTATATTTAGTGGGGGGTTGTTTGTTTTTTTGCACTACACTTTACCACATTAACAAGCCTCTTTGTTCCTGCAGGAGGACAAACATTCCCACTGCATGATTCTGCCGCCAGCGTGTTTCACCATGGAAATGTAATTTTTCTAAGCAGGTTTATTTGTATTTATTTATTTGACCACAGTCAGTAAGTTTGCATATTGGTTCAGTTTCAGTCTTAAATGACCAGAAGATCTTTTGGTTTTTTTGTTTCCCCCACAAAATTTGCTTACGGCAAACTGAGAACTGAACTGTTTTTTTTTTTAACCTCCCTTTTTCATATAGGCCAGATTTACAGAGCAGGTAGTTGGAAGTTGCCATGTCAACAGATTCTCTCTCCACTTTGGGACACAAGTATTCCTCTTCCTTTTTGGTAAACCTACAATACAAATTTGGAGGAATAAAAATAGGAAACTCCAAAATTAAAAAGCTCTTTTTATGCAAAAATAATAAGAGACCTCTTCATCATCCCCTCCTCTTCCTTCTCTTTTAACAGTCTTAATTGAGCTCTAATACCAAGTCCTCCTCTCCAACCATTCCTCCAAGCTCCTCCGATGAGTTCCCAGCCAATCTGAAACCCAGACTGCGACATGTGCAACCAGCTCACACACAAAGGTCGCAGCAACTCCCCGACGCAGCGCCGGCGACGTCTCTCTCCCAGCCACAGAGCAGATAAAAGTCCGGAGGCCATGCCACTAATTAACTGCAGTGAGCTGATCTCCGAAAGGCTGCAGCTCCACCAGGGCTAAAGATCCTGTCTCTGCTCCACAACCTACTGACAGGGTCCCGTCACGTGCTCAGGGGAAGCTTAAGGCAAATGTGGGAATAATAAAAGGTAAATTCATGTATCTAAAATTAAGAGTAAAAAAAGAATTAAGCTTGTCTTTAATATGTTAATCACAGGTCTTAAATTTAGCTTGGTGAA
The DNA here is from genome assembly GCA_903066815.1 of Brachyrhaphis roseni. Classification (NCBI taxonomy): domain Eukaryota; kingdom Metazoa; phylum Chordata; class Actinopteri; order Cyprinodontiformes; family Poeciliidae; genus Brachyrhaphis; species Brachyrhaphis roseni. The sequence goes on along the minus strand of CAEFZY010008504.1, from coordinate 47,302 downwards.
ACCTGCAAATTTCATATATACTATATGATCTAAATTCAAAGGGTTTTTTAGCTTTAGCTTCACAGATTTAATAAGCGCTGGCTTTTCCACCCTCTGGGCTGTTTTCCTCATTTTAAAAAAAACATATAAACAATTTGATAAATACATTAAAAATGTCATCTTGCCAGGAGCCAGAGATGAAGCCGGGGGTCAACTGCTGGGATTTGGAGTGAACACTGGAACGGTGAGAGAAGCCATGTTCTCTGACAGGACCAAAAAAATCAAAACGCATCAGCCTCACTGAACTGTAAATAAACAGCTTTATGAATCTGTCCACAAACAGAGTTTTGAAAATGAAAAAAAGTCAATGAGAACCAACGAAAATGGCCAAGACGAGTTTAAAAGGTTACAGAGACTTCAATACATTTTCAGTTTTTGAAGCATCTTTTCTTTTGGTTGTTGTTTTTGTTTGATACTTTTGGCCTGTTTTTGGCTGCACCTTCATTGAAATGTGAGCAGAGACAGTTTGTCAAGTGGACCTCTTAGTGAAACCCGACATGCATCTTTGAACACAGATTCTTAGGACTTTTCTAAGTACAACTTGTAGTTGTTCAAAGAACAGAAAAGATTCTCACTGCATTTTGAAGGTTAAACAACAATGACTCTCTTTTTGTTTGTTCCCTGTAAGAACCAATCAGATCTTGAGCTGCGGCTCGAACCAAACCTTTCTGCTTTTCATTCTAGCTTTGTCTCTTTTCTCATGTTTATTAGGCTTTGTGGTGTGAAAGGAGCAGTCAGGTTTAAGTGGTTGGTGCGGTTACTGCGGCGACTTTGATGGTGGACGAGGTGATGGTTGACAGGGAGAGGAAGACGGCGCTGCCAAACCCAAAAGATTTTAATGTGCAACAAAGTACAGAAAGTATTCATAGAGCACTGGGGTTTTTTTTACATCTTTATTCCAAACGGTATTAAATTAATATCTTTCCTAAAGATTTTGCACACAAATATCCCACTATGACAATGTAGAGAAAAGGTTTTTGAGTGTTTAGAAACCCTTGAAATGACATTTATGTAAGTATTCACAACCTTTGCTTAACACTTTGTTGATCCACCTTTATATCAATTACAGCCTCAGGCGTTTTTAAAATATGATGTCATCAGCTTAGCTTTTCGACTTGACATTTGCAAATAAGCCAACAAAATATGGGAAGAACTTAACAGGGAAAGTTGTTTGAAAAAATCCTTTCAACTCTTGTCAGTAGAAGAATTTTTACCAGTTTAATTAACTAATTAGAGCAACACAGAACATTCAAAAATATTTTCGAGTTTTGATTCATTTTCCAGATGAATTTTAATGATAAAAATGTGGACTAGTTTAAAGGAAGCAGACTGGTTGTGTGCTCTTAGGCCGATCATAGTGTAATGTGGGACTTTGTGTGTAACATTACCTCACGACAGCCAAACTGCATGACAGTAACAGAAATGTGAGCAATATGTAAAGATTTTGGTTTCATTAGTTTTTAAATATGAATTGTGATGTAATAGTTAGGAGGATCCAGACTGGAGACTGATTACAAAAAGAGATGTTTTATGTGAACATGGAAGAATGAATATCTTATGAGGCGTAACCCACTGCGGGAATCCCACTCTGCATCAATGATGGTGTCAGGCAGACATAAAATAGAAACAGAAAACCATACATTTTCAATCATCTGGGTTTTTTTGTTGTTTTTTTTCCATTTCATTGAGTTTAATATTTTAACGCTGTCTGTGTGAGTGATCTGATATGGGATCAGTGCACGATGGAGAACGGATATGATGGGCGAACAAAATCAGAGTGGGTTCATCATGATGGCAGCATCAATAATCGACTGGTTCAGCCCGAGTGGCCACAACCTCGGGGTTTTAATTGGGAGGGAGCATCGGTCCAGACGCTCGGTAAGAGCAGAGTACGGAGAGGTAATCAAACCAATTGTTCTGTAAGTCAGTCATGAATTACTACAGTGATAACATTCAGTTATTAGGAGCAGTAGAAAATGTCCTCACATGGATGTCTTTCTCTGATTTGTTACTGTAACATGTTGAGGGAACTGAAAGTCACTCACTAAAGTACTAAATCTCTGCTGTCTGAGTTTAACATGACTTTGAAATGATTGTCAGAGGCCTGACTTACAGAACCACCCACCATGTCAGTTCTGCGTGAGTTATAGGTCACATGGAGCAGCCATGTCGTCTGTTTGAAAGTATAACACAATTTTGAAAAAAAGCGCAAAAGATCACAATTTGCAATTTGCAAAAGAACTAGTTGGTGACCCGGTGTTGGCTCTTATGAGCAGTTAAAAGATCACAGCTACTACGAACAAAGTTCTGGAGTTCACGGCATTAAACGAGAGCCATTTTCAGTCGCTGAGGATCAGGGTTTCAGAAACTTGATGGATCACTTGAGCCCACGATATAATGCGCTGAGTCAGAGATACTTTTCAGACTTTGCATTACCAGAGTTGTTCGGCCAAGTTCTCCAGACTCATCTGTAGCCTGCTAAAAGCCGATGCAAAGACACGCTGCTTTACGACACACAACTGGATTTGTGATGTAAGGTTAATGTGCTTAATGGCAATGGATTGATGAACAGTTGGAACATCATCAAGTATTTCTACAGTGTAAGGAAATGTTGAGGTCTCACGCTGCTGCTAATCTGTCAGCAGAGTTTAAGGCAATGTTGGATCTTTGGGAAATCCATCATGCAAGAGTTCATGTTGTTTTGCAGGGCAACGCTCGTAATATGGCCAAAACATTGGAGGATGCTGACTTGAAAAGTTTTACCCTGCCTGGCGCACACACACACACCCCCCCACACCCCCACACACACACACACACTGCAACCCGTTGGAAATGAGGGAGACCTATTGCAGAATCGCAGACATTGTTGCAACAGGAAGGAGAATTGTTGACCATTTGAAGCATTCGTCTCCTTATTCCCAACTCTACGTCATGCAAACACAGTTGGGTCAGCAGAGGAAACGAATACCACAAGACGCCTCAACGAGGTGGAACAGCACGGTCTACATGCTGCTGTCGCTGCTGGATCAGAGGCGTCCCGTATGCCGCCAAGCACCAGTTAACGGCCACAGTCACTGCACACCAGTGGGAGCTGCTGGACAATGTGCTGACCATCCTCACACCTTTTGAGCTACTCATAAAGGAGGTCAGTTCGTCAACAGCTACAACAGCAGATGTCATCCCAGCCATCATTGCACTCAAGTGGCTTTTGGAGAGGCAAGCAAGCACGGATGATGGTGTTGGTTCAGCCAAAGCCGCGCTGTTGGAGGCTCGTGTGAGAAGATTAAGCAATGGTGAGCATGAGCTCTTGCAGCTGGGGCTCTGTTCTTGATCCAAGGCAAGTAACTATGAATATTCTATTTTTATAGCCACAATTACTTTTAACCTACTGCTATATTTGAACAAACATTTTGATTATATTAAAAATTCAAATAGTTTGACGTGTAAATGACAAAAATTGATAGTGTATACAAAGCACAATGATTGACCCATCTTTTTTTGTTAGTTTATGCAAAACAAGGCGTAAGAATCGCTGCTCCTGAACAGAGGTGAAGGATGAAGTGAAACTCGAGAAACCTGTTGCAGGAACATATTCTGAAGTGGAGCCTCCTGATGTAGATGCACCTGCAGCCAAAAGGTGCAGTCGACTGTTTGCAGTATGTGATTAAATCATAAAGGAGAGCGACGGCTGGCTAGCCCTTCAGTGAGAACTACAAGGTAAGATGAAGAGAATGAGGTATAAATAAAAACAGGGAGTCAGAGCAGTTCCTAGTGTGAGAAAAAAATTGGGGGGAGAAATTGAGACACAGTGGAAGCCCAAGAGAAAAAACAGAGGATATGTTGGTGATTAACTGAAGAGGAAAAAGCTGGTGGAGAACTTACAAAAATAGCTGCTTCCTATTAAAGTCAGGTTCTGTCAGTGGTACTCATCTCCCTGCAAAGTTGCACGATAATACAACACATTAAAGCAGGTACTGGAGGGCAGATCCAGGTTACGGGGCATTGTGTATCTTAGGAAATGTCCCAATTTATGTTCTGAATTAGAATTTTTATCAAAAACGTATCTTCCGGCGAAATCTCATCAATTTCAGGTAGTTGATTGAAGCTCTGAGACTCTTGCAGAGGGTGAATGTATTTTTTCAGCTGGCAGAAAAAAACCTGAGCAGGAGTATTTAAAAGGTTGAAAAGGTGCTCATATTTTCATTCCTCATTGCAGTAGAGCGATTCACAGATGTCAAACCTTCACTTTCACCTACAAGATAGTTTTGTTTGGAATGAGGCAGGTATTGATACATATCTACTATCACACTTCCTTTGAAAGACAGCAGCTGCTGTAGTTGGGGAAGCAAAAACTCGGGCATGGGAAGAATTCAGAGAAGCTTCGAAGAGAGAGTTTGAGTTGGCCTCGTGTAACTTCTGGAAAAACCAATCGATTCTGACTCAGACGAGGAAGAGAGAGGCCACCAAACGCTGCTTGTGTATTTGGAATGTGAGTATTGTAGACTAAAGATATTGTTGGGCATATCTTGAGTCTATCAAGTCTCAAGATCAGTCAAGTCACCACATCTGTCATGGAGACAGACGTGTTACAATCGGGAGAAGGTGAGTTTGTCACCCCAGCAGGTAGAGCGGACTCAATCCAAGATGCTAAAATCTCCAGACTCTGTTAGACTGTTGTGGTTAACAAGCCTGTTCAAAGTTTTTTGGAAGACTAGTTGGTTGTCTGTGGAGTGGCAAATTGGGATGGTGGTCCCTTAAAAAAGAAATGGCATCAGAGAGTGTGTTCCAACCTTCAAAGGGTCACACTTCTTATCCTCTCTGAGAACGTTTACCCTAAAGTATTGAAGACAAGAATTACCAGTGAACCTCTTCAGGAGCAGTGTGGTTTTTCGTCGCGCTGTCTAACAGTGAACCTGATCTTTATCCTCCTGGTTTGTCACATGGGGTGTCAGGAGAGATTGGCTGTCTGGTCTGTATGAGTCTCATGGATCTGGAGAAGACTTACAAGAGCATACACTGGTACTATTCACAGCCAAATGTGGTTAAGTCCGTTCCTCAGAGATGGAGTGAGGAGATCTGTACTAGAGCTGCAGCTTCTCCGTGTCAAACCAGAAGAAATCTACATTTCTATTCTGGTTTTAGAAAACCTTGAGATCTCCCTGAATCAGTCGGAGTGTCCCTGAGGAGAATGTTATCTCTATTTCAATTCTGGACCCATTGCCTCCGTAACCAAATCTCAGAAATGTGTATGACAGTTGATCTACAGATTGTTGGACTTCTTCTTGAATGCATGTGGAACATTTCTACTTTAAAAAGCACCACAATCACACGAGATGGAAAACTGACCGCTAATGGATTATAATGTCCAACCTCATCTGTGCTTTGAGCACAAAAAGAACAAAAAGTAGTTCTGTGATTGGCTCTTTTGACAGGAAGCGTTGACACCTTGACCTTTTTGAGCTGCAGGTCAGAAAAGTCTCTGGCTGAATAGAAATCGATGGCTAGACTTTATCAATTGATCTTATGTCTGTCTGTTGAAACTCATCCAGATCAGTGTAAATATCATCAGAAGTACAACACCCATTTCTTATAATTTGACGTCTTTGGCTACAGAAAGTGAGTTTCCTTCTCATGCCTGGTGAGCATGAAAGGTCACAACGAGAAGCAGATTTGGATGCAATAAGTGTGTTTGTGTAAGTTTTATTTTTTTATATATATATGAGAGAAAATATGTGTGGGAGCTGTATGAAAGGAGAGAGCAGAAGGGCAGGGAGACAAAGACGGCGGGGAAATGAGATTCATCACAAATCTCTCCAGAAATGATGGCAGTAATGGACGCAGCAGCGTCAGGGCTGATTTGTATCTGTTGAGTGGAGTCCGGGGCCCAGGCCCTTCAAATTGCTAATCAAAGCTGGCCGTGAAGACTGACAGTTATTCTCACTGGGTTCCTGCGAACAGCTCATTCACTTCTATAAGATACCGTGTGCAGCTGTAATAGACCCAAATGAAGCTGGATATTTGCATCTTCTTTGATTTGGTAAAGGTCACAGCTGACAGGACAGTCTGGTGGGAATGGAGACACACACACACACACACACACACACACACACATATTTACACTGTGTGCACTGTCCTTGTCTCTAAATGACCCAACCTCAGACAACCTGCCTTTTTTGTACTTTTTAATTTTAAAATATCATATTGCTTTTTTTTATCCCGACATAAATATCAATTTCTTACTTAATCTTTGTTCATGTCAACAAAGACAAAATTCACTTGTAACTTCAGTGAATTTTGCACAGCCACAACAACGTCTGGCTCTAAACTCTTCCAGTCTTGTAGTATTTATAATACCATAAAATACATTTTCATAAATCACAGGATTCATGCTGGTCTGGCTCCAACCTACGGCCATTTATTTTCTTTTGGCTGGGTTCTTGCTTTCCCTTAAACAGAAACAATGGCAGTGTTGGTCCACAGCCACTGCCTGAAACCGATGACTTTGGCTTGTGTGTGTTTGTCGGGGTGTGTGGCGACGGCGAGCCCTGTGGGCTCTGCTGACCTCTTTGTCTTTGTGGTTCTAATCAGTCCACTAAGTGTAGGTACACAGTCAGAGCACCAACACTGATCAGTCACCTTACTGCATCTAATGGCTGAGTTGCAAACAGTCAATAATGTCTGCTCAACATATTACACTGACTTGTATCTGTACAGTAGGTCTGAACTATACCTTTCTAGTTTGTTTGTATTTGTTGAATATCGTGGTATACTTGCGCTAATAGCAGAGCTAATTTTTCATTTAATTGCATATTTGAAATATTTAGTGCACCTAGCTTCCCTTGAATTAAATTTTCTCAATAAATTCCACAGCGCTAATTTACTCGCCTGTTTTATAAACCTATAGTTGAATAAAGTTCGACGTCTGTGTTAGAAGTTTTATCAAAATTCTTCAAACAATTAGACGTTTATATTCGTGCTCTTATTTTGACGTGGGTGAAGATTATTTACGCAGCAGTTCATCTTCCTCTCTTCACGTTTGTTTTTCTTAAGAAACTTTAGTGAGCAAGTGGCAAGTATACAACAAACGAATGAGGTGCACAAAAATGCAACACTTTAGACCTGCGCCATACCTTTTGTTTTGTCCTACTGTTATCTAAAGTGACGTATTATTTCTACGCTAAATTTGCCATTATCTTTTAAAGAAAAAACATTTTCCACAAATTAATATGTTGCAGAAAAATATGTAGTTTCCTTGCTTTGTATTGATTGTACTTTTTGTACGTATTGACAAAATTTGTGTAGTTAAGTCATGTTAGCCTTGTTCAGGAAGATAAATCACTCATTGTCCAGCGACAACAGATGAAAAATAACCGTTTGGCTAATCCTAGCACATTTACAAAAGTGTTATTGTGCATTGTCTCTACCAAATAAATGTAATTATTTGAAATCTCATTGAATTCATCCTTTTCCTCAAAATTCTACACAAATCACATTTACAAAAGTCTTCACAGTCTTTGCTAAGTTAAAAATTGAGGCGTTTCCTCTAATTTGGAAAGGCATAAACCTGACTACATAAGGCCAAACAGTTGACACTTCATCTTGAAGTGCGATTAATATAAAACGGCTTCAAATTTTAAAATTAGTTAAAGAGCTAATTCTTAAGAAGAATTTGTAATGGCACTTGAAAGTTGATGTTGTCAGACATTCTGTAAAAGCTGGAGTGCCATTGTTATGTGGCCCACTATGCCAGTCCACAGAAGCCCTGTGGGGGCCTGGTGTTAAGTATTGTGGCTGACTAGTGCAGACAGCAGAGTGGAAAATGAAGATGTTTTGGTGCATAGAAAACAAAGCACGCATTAACATGTCACCACAAGTTCTCCTATTAAAGCTGGAGATGATATGTGATGTTGGATGCTCATTGCTGCTTAGCAGCATGACAGCACAAACGACAGCAGTGGAAGAAATTCAAATTCTTCTGCAGGCAAAGTAAAAAAAGATAATAGTTAGGGTTTACTTTTCCCTCCTTTTATTGGTCAAATCTACAAATCAAAGCCTGCCATGCCGAGGTGAAGGGTCAATTTACAGGTGCTTAATCTGCTCAAACATCTTTAAAACATCTCTGTGTCCCGTCAGCTGCCAAGCCACAGTGTGTGGATCTAACTCCAAACAGTTTCAGCTCAGAAACATCAGAACGGCTCCGTGTCTTTGTTCTCGGATCTCACACTGTGTGCCAGCAGGGCCAACAGGCAGTCAGCCTCATTTACACACACGTTCACATTCGATTGAACGAGCAGATAAGACGGAGTAATAGGATGGAATTTATGGCTGACATGTTAAAGAGGCAAGAAAACTGGAAAGCTCTTCAAAACAGTGTAAAAGTGACAAGGAACTCCATGCCAACAGGTCACTTTTATTACTGGCCAGTCTTGTTTCTATTAGCATGTTTGCAGATGAAAAAATTTTCCCATTCAAAGCAAACCCTCTGCTCCACAAAGTTAATTACTAGCTTTGCAGGGTAAAAATTCAGTTGTAAAGTTTTGAGACTTTAAGCAAACGACAGCATGCACACGGTATTCCACGGCATATAAAGCACTGCCTGAATTAACGCACTTAATTTGTATTCATTAAAACCTCTTTGCATGAGGAAACACAAGGTGTTTCCTCATGCAATGAAGTCAGATTCAGTCTAATGAATCTGACTTCATTAGACTGAACGGAATGTTCTAGGTTTGATACTTCCTGCTTTTAAAAATCCCTTATTCATAATAACAGAAGAAATTAGTTTAGCTCCATGTAGGCTATGCTGAGTTCTCTTGAGTTTTTTATATTCCCTTCCTTTGGTCAAAAGATGTCAGAATATCATAAGCTTGAAAAGTCAATGAATTCTGTGAGTGGTGGAAGATACCAACCCAGTCAGGCGTATGTTGCATCAATGCACAATTTGCTAGTTTGGCGGATTAGCAAGTTGTGAGTCCGTTTGGATGACTTTCAAACAACCTTGAGACGTGGAAGACATTGAACCATTTCTGATGCGGATTCAACAGTGACAAATATTTACTTAATATACGTAGATGATCAGTTTTACCTGTTTTAAAGAGCTAAAATCTGATAAAACAGATGGTGCACATCTAACTAGGTTGTTAGCTTCCAAAATGTATTCATTTATTCTCACACTCTATGCATAATGAACTAGATTGTATACATTTGCCCAGGACTTGGTCACTTTTACAAATTGCACATTGTCCTGTTTACTGTTTAAACTCCCTTACAAATTATTTTAGCTACATATTTTGTTGTTTTACTGTTATGCTGCTTTCTTGCTCTAAGTTTGCATTTGAACCTGACTTTAGCTTAGCTTGACTTTATTCTAAACTTTAGCCTTAGTTTAGGTTTAGTTCTTTATGTTTAAGGAGTCTGTGCCTTGAAGACTGTCATTCATTTCACTGTAGGCTATGTATATTATTGAAATGATTTTGACTTAATTTTGCTAATGCACGTTAGCCTGAGAACACAGAAACACACATACTGTATGTGTCTAATACAGAAACAATGGGATGTAGAAATAACTTACAAATGAAAGTTTTGAGTTCATGTAGTTAGTAAAGTGGAATGCTTGTTCTTGTGTGGACCCAGCTCCAAACATCTGTTAGCTTTGATTTCCTATCACACTAATTTTCTCCCTTTTTGTCCAGATCACTTGAACTGCTTTCTACTGCAGAAACGACACTGACTACTTGTCACTAGTGAAGTCTCCATTCAAGTTCCACATTACCTCACTTGTATGGGGGGAAAAAAATCCGATTCACAAACTCATTAAATTCATAATGCAGCATTTAAGCAAAACTGCATTGTTTTGCATAACACAAAGCGTGTGCTCCTGTGTCTAAAGAGGGGGGGACTTTAATAAAAACCGTGGCCATAACACATTAAACAGAGCCTGCAGAAATGGCTCAAGCAGGTCGATACTGCTGCATGCTGGGAACTAATTCTCAGAAAACCTTTGATCTTTCTGTTTTGTTGTTGTCCTATCAGCTCAATCAAGACTAAAACATGGCTTTGTGTGAAATAAAAAGATTGAATGCATGTTTATTCATTAAACTGAGAACATGGTTAGCTACTGCTTGAACTGATCTGTGGCCAAAAAAAAGAAATTTATTTTGGAGACTAGATGCTCCGTTTTGCACATTGTAAATTGTTCAAAAGAAAAAAACAATTGCAATACAGCAGTTATCACAAATGCTTTCCAGAGCGGTAGGGTTCTGGGTTTACACCTGCATGTCATACATTGAATGGGTTGAATGTGAAAATAACGGACTGGCCCAGTTCAGAGTGTGTCCTGCCTCTCACTCAATAGCAACTGGGTGAGGTTCTGTGATCCTCATGAGAGTAAATCAATAGAGATAATGGATGGATGGATTTGTTCCCCTGCTGACAGTGAGCTGGTATCTGTGACCCAGTAACGTTAAAGTCTTTCTTTTTTCCCCAAAACATTTATTGATGAACTTAGCAGAAAGACAGCTTCATGGTTGTTTGGTCAAACCGTCCTCAACATCTGTATTTGCTGTTCCTGATTCTTATTTGGATACATCTGAGGTTTTATACTTGTATACATGTATGGATTCATTATGTCGGTACAATGCAGGAGTAGCTTTCACTGCAGTTACTGCTGTTAGTCTTTTGGAGGATCTCTCCACCAGCTTTGCACATCTGGAATCTAAAATGTTGGTTTCTTTGTAGAACTGCTGCAGGCGAGTCGGATAAGATGGAGATTCTCTGAGGAAATCCAGGTCTGAACTTTGAGTAGGCCAGTCTAACATATGAGTTCAACCCAAGTCTTAGTGCTTTAGCTCTTGCTGTATGGTCAGGGTTTTCATGTCCATGTTCCATATAGATTAGACCTTTGAAATGCAGGACCGATGGTAATCGTTTGACCGATTTTCCTATCTGAGTTGTGGATCTCTGCAGCTTCTCCAGAGTTACCATGATCCATTTGAGTACTTCTCTAATTAATACTCTGATTGGCTTGCCTTGTCAGTTTGAATGGGCATGCATGTCTTGGTTGGTTTACAGCTGTGTTGTACTCTTTGTTTTTATAGAGTTCTGAAACAGGAGATGTTATTTTATAACCCAACTCTGATTTAAACTTAGGACTTAGCAGCACGATGAAGACAGCATTATAATCCGTTTTCCTACTCATGCCTACAGGGAGAGATCACCTACCCATTGTCAAAGTTAAAGGGTAACTTCCCATCACACCTCCTGTCTTCTATTTCACCTGACTTCCTGGGCTGAGCAGCATCAAAGCGTCTCCTGGATCAACTCAATAAAGGACTTTCCTCTGATCACGGCACTTATGCTTCGGAGAACTCTGGAAGCGCTTTCATGTCTTCACGGCAGACAGCAGCTTCAGCAGAATGAAGGCTTAAAGATACATTTCAAATGAAAAAATGCACAGCTGAGTTTATATCTGATGGCAGTTGCAGCAGCTTCAAGCAAATCACAAACTTGTTTTTGACACTGTGCTCCAACTTTGAGATAAACTGTCGCTTATGGTGAAGTTTCTACTCAAGGTGAGAATACTACATGGTTGTTACTGATCATTTATTGTTTTAATGAAATGGGTTAGGGTTCAGTTGCTCTTAGTCAGAACCTTTTCCCTGAAGTTCATTTACATTGTAAAAACCCAGCAGGGACAGCATAGCCCTCAGGATAATAAGAATATGCAAACTCCCGAAACGCCCTCCGACCTCTGATTCTACAGAGAGGTGAAGCTGTCAGGGTTAACTGGAAAGAGATTGACCTCTCTTCAGGTTTTGGTTCAGTCTTAGCCTGAAGCTAATCGTACCAGGTTCGCTGATGTGTTCATGACTGACGCTGAGATAAATTGGGGGAAGCAATGTTTACACTGTTGTGGTCAAGAAAAAGCTTAGTCAAACTCTGAACCTAATTTTCCACTTATGTCCTGACCCTCACATATGGTCAAGAGATACGGGTCATAGACAAAGGAACACAGATCCACTACAGGTAATTTAAAGAGCTTCTGTCATATAGGGTAGCTGGGTCCACCTTTAGAGATGGGTGAGGAAGTGTACTCTGAACATTCAGGGTGAGCTCGGAGAAACACGACTGAGAATGGGATGATTCCTGGATGGTGTCCTCTGGATGTATTATAGACATACTGCACCTTGAGCAGACCCTGGATCAGACCAGGAGCTCATGGGGGGCTATGCATCCCTTTGTGGTTTGGTTTGTAGTTTCCATTTCGCAACCGACCTACCTCTCTCTAACTACATACCTACCTACATCTACCTCTACGTAGGCAGAGGTAGATGTACCTAGGTACTTCTGTCTATCTACCTTCTATCTATCTACCTCTACCTACCTACTTCTACTTATCTACCTCTACCTACCTATTTCTGCCTACCTACCTCCATGACTACTCTAATGGCCTAATAAATCCCTCTTTTCAACCATCCTACTTCTATGGTTATAAAGTATTTTTTAATCTCTCCCCTCTTCCTCCTGCTGTAAATTCAGTTTTCTCTCCTTTTTCTCAAAGTTGCTCCTTTGAGAAAAAGGAGCAACTTTTCCTCTCCTTTGGTCTTCTGCCAAGCCTTTCCCCACTCGCCATCCTTCCAACTTTCTACCATCCTCCTCATCTCATTCTCTCTATCCTTTCCTTCTTTTTCGACTGTCAGCCTCCTCCCTGCTGCCCCACATAAACCTCTATTCTTTTTTCTCCCCTCCTATTACACACTGTTATTGCTCTCTCTGGGTCCGGCATCCAGAATGCAACACAGAGAAAACTGGAAGACGAGTCAAGTTTGCTCCTTCGGCGCACGAACTGGAGCATTTTGGGAGAGGAGATTAGTGGAAGGCAAAACAAAAACGCTTCTTGTCAATCTGACTTATAATTCCATTAAAAACGGCACAAGTGGTGGTTTACTTTGAGAAAATAAGCCTCAACAATTGCCCTCAGCAGTGGCATTTACGGCTCTGTGTGTGTATGCAGTGCAGAAAAATAAAAGCAATAGTTTGATTGCAGCGCACATTGTTTTCACATGTGTGCTTATTTTTTCGTAATGACTGTGTGGAGCTGCAGGTGTTTGTGAGTTCCTCTAGCGCTGGCTGCCAGTCTCTGCTCCTGGTTTTTGGCACCTGCTGCGCAAGTTTTGATTTAGACAAAAGACCACAGAAGGCTGGAGCTGGACCCTGCTGACTCCTGAATCTTTTTGACAAAAAAGATGCTTATGGAATACACACACACACACACACCCACACACATTTATATATACAGGCAACAATGAGGGTAGGGCTGGAGGAAGACACACTGCTGCAAGAGACGAGAAATCTGATGGGGAAATAGGAGAGTGTGTGAGCGATTATGGAAGTGATTCGTACATGATGAGCAGGAGTGACTGCAGCAGATGTTGATGCAGAAATGTCTCACTCACACACACACACACACGCCCACACGCACAGTTGTGTTTTCACATCTTGTGGGGACTTTACATAAACTACCATTCACTTTCTACAGCCGAACCTTTACTCCACCCCTAACTATCACATACTCAACCTTAACCCCAAAAACAACATTTCCCCTCTTGGGAACCAGGATTTGTCCCCACAAGGATATAAAGACCTGGCTCACACACATTATGTTTTTCTATCTTAACAAGGACTTTGCATTGACTTCCATTCATTCTTCATTGATTTCTATTGCCTAACCCTGACCTTCACCCTTAACATTACCTTAGGTAAACATTATGTCTACATTCCTAACCCTAACCTAAACTCAAAATGGTCCTTCCAATGTTACAAATAGAAGCCTACACACACACTCATAAAGTTGCACAAGCTTTGCTTCATTGAGGATGGCCAAAGCATGACCATGACCTTAGAGCGTCTCTTCACCTTTGCTTTGAGTCCAGTGGATTGTGAGATATTCTTCAAAGGCATTTTAATTTAAAAATAGAAACTGTGAAATGAGTTGGACTGAACACCACACCGTCAACATAAATGTTATTATTTTTATCTTCAGGATTTTATGGGGAGGCCAGGAATATAAAATCAATAGTCCAGCGGAGCTAAAAATACAGGACCGCACCTTCCTGTAGAACACAAGTGTTGAGTTATAAAACCTGACCGCATATATCTTTAGCTACCCAATTATGCAATTTAGCGGTCCGTGTAGCATCAAGCCGGCCAACCATGCTGCCCTTTGCTGGCCGAGGAGTCTTCCTTTTTTTTCTAAGAGCTAACTCAGCATCCAACCCTTGTAACACTGGACGTTGTTTTCATGGCCATTATACGTTGGAAACCCTTTGTTTATTTAATCAAAAAATAACTAAATAAATAAAACATTAGACTTTTGTAGTACAAAATACTTTGAGGACAATAACAATGTTTCCAACACATGTAGATATATCGGCGCCTCAGAGATTTTTTTTGTATCCATACCCTGACTTACACGTTTCAATAACATTTTCTTTGATTTGCTTGGAGTGTTCTTGAGTCTTCATGCTGTAATGGTAGCCAGGAATACTGATGAACCAGTGAATGGATCTTTCAGATGTAGATGTCGTCACGCTACAGTCACCTGAGACACTCACTGCACTAAACTCGCCTCAGATTGAGACTATGAGCACCGACTGTTGAATGAAGTCAGTTACTTTAAGGGGATGAAAATTTCTTCAATTTTATGTCAAATATTTCCACATGATTTTCATTATTTTGTGGAAATCCGTTTTTAATTTGACATTACAAAGTTTTTTGTAAATTGATTTGTAAAATAGTCATGACTCATTTTCAAAATCAGTAAAAAAGATAGAACATCGTAGGGGGTGAATACCTTTTATAGGATCTGTGTCTGTACAGCGCTGTGTAAAAGTACTTCTCCCGCTTACAGTTTTTCTTACATTCTATTTACACATGTTCAGATTATCAGAAAACCCATGAGTTTTTCAGATGATCATTTTATTTACTGAGGCTATCCGAACCAACCTGGACAGGTGTGAAACGAATGGGCATGATCAGCACCTGGACGGTCGCGCCACTGTCACATTGAAGTCCGTTTGAATCTTCTTCTAGAAAAGAGAATTCATGATTCTGTCGATTATGGCTGAAGTAGAAAAGCCGCCCGGCATCTCAACAGATCCACCAGCAGCTCTGAGCGTTGATGTTCTGATTCTGAAATGCTGCCAGATGTAAAGGCACATAGCAGCTATGTTCAGCATTCACACTTTGAGGAAATAATTGGCTATGAAGTCAGGAAAAGACAGGCTAGCAATATATATATATTTTTGCTACAAAATGCATAATGCTAATATTTTTGGTGAATGTCGCGTCCAAAAAATAAATCCCTTCTCAGGGTATAAAACAAACAAGGTAGAAACAAAATCAAGAGTACTGACTAATTACTGTCTTTCAGAGAACATCGTAGTTTTTCCCTCCATTTTTTTCCCATTTTTTCTTCCTTCCTCCCTCCTTCCAGGCTTTTTTCCTGTGGGTATGATGGGAGATGCAGCTGGATATTACGCCCCCCTCTACGCTCACATTCAGAAACAGAAACACGCTCTTCCTCTCTTCTCTCTCTCTTTTCTCTCTTTCTCTCCCCACTTCATATCTATCTAACTCTGCAGAGAGGTAAACAGAAGGGGAGATCTCATTTAGTTCCTGAACTGTTGCAGCGCTCCGTGCTGCTGCTCACTCTCTCTTGAGTCTTGGTCATTTAGAGGCACCAAAGAGACAAAAAAATAAAATAAAATCTTGGACTGGACTCGCAACTCGGAAGCATTTACAGGAGACAAGGCAAGAATTAAAAAGAGCGACGGCGATCAGAGGAATGCAACGTTTTGCACACAATGAGCGTCCAGCTGCCATGGAGAACACATGAGGAGTGATGCTGCTGAGTGAACTTTGTGGATCTCACTGAATTCATTCCCTTAAACTTTGGGAGGGAGTTGACTGTAAAGACAGAAAAGGTAAGAAATATTCACTGTGTTTGTTTCACTGCTGCTCATTGGAAAAAAAACAAAACAACAAAATTGTCACTTTATAAAGAAAAAAAGAATTGGTTACCCTGGTTTCCTGGATGTGATGACTTACTTTTTTTTAGTAATATGAAAGTGGAATGGTTTTCTTGAATCAGCACTTGGTTTAAAACGCTCTCTGCCCTCAATGTTTCACCAATTCCCTAAACATGACGCAAATATCTTTATTTTAAGGTCAGTTTTAGAACCACTTTCTGCTGCAAAATGACATCATCCAACAAAAAAATAGTTTCTTTTCATTTTTTGGTGTTGGCATATTACATGATGGCTCTGGTTGCCTTACAGTGTCAGAGGCAACTTTGCACCAGACAAGGGTTGCAAAGCTGAATTTATTGAATTAACAGCAGGACTGACCGTGATTGGGCAGGCTACCGGCATTTAATGCAGATGCAAATTCTCTTATGCTACAATCTAGTGCAGCGAATAACATAGTGACAGGCAGTGGCACCAGACAGGGGTGCCCCAACACAACTTTTTCACTTCCGACACAATACTGAAATTCCAACATTGAGTATTGGCCGATACCGATATTGACCCGATACGATATCAGCACAAATCATATGTACTTTTGTTACTTATTTGTAGTGTGGCATGTTAGAAAAGGCTGGATCAAGTGACGTTACTCTGAGTAACTGTCATGAGAACAACTGACATGTTTATTATTTACCAACTGGTCTGGTGCAGGAGAGAAACGCTGGGCTGCACTAAATGCTGGATCGGACTAAATGCTGGATCGGACTAAATGCTGGGTCGGACTAAAGGCTGGATCAGACTAAATGCTGGGCCGGAATGCTTGTTTTTTGGTTGATATGAACCAATTTCTGATTTCAATATCAGGTCGAGACAGTCCTACTAGGGGTCAGCAACATTATGCCCAATTTTTTTCAGCTTCGTCTTGTTTGTTATGGAACACAGAAAAATTTGTTTTGACATTTTGTGTATCAGTGAATCTAAATGTAGCTTTCCTGTGTGTGACCTTTGCTTTGTCCCAACACTCTGTGTTTAAAATGTCACCCTCCTGTTGCCTGAAGGTGGGACACTGGAGACGGAAACTCTCTGAGAAGCATGGCGGCCACCGGCCCTTCCTCCTGCCACCCTTTTCTCTTCTTCTTCCTTTCCTTCCTGGTCAGCCGGCCAGCGCTCACCCAGGACACTTCCTTCTCCACGGCGACAGTAACCGAGGGGGACGCTGCTTTGACCCCCAACAAACTGTCTAACCAGACAGCGCCCAGCTTGGAGGACGTAACCCAGGGTACTCCTCCGGAGACGGGGCTCTCCACCCCCACCAGCGGCGGCGACGCCGACGACGAGGACGTCCCGCCGGTTGGAGGGACCCGTTGCCAGGGTTACTACGATGTAATGGGCCAGTGGGACCCACCGTTTAACTGCAACGCTGGGGTCTTCCTCTACTGCTGCGGCACCTGCTTTTACCGCTTCTGCTGCCAGTTCCGTCAGCAGAGGCTGGACCAGACCATCTGCTCCAACTACGACACGCCCATCTGGGCCAACACCGGGAAGCCTGTGGCCACCATCACTGAAGGCCAGGGGGATTCAGACCGTGACCGGACGCACCTCATCGTTTACATCATTTGCGGCGTTGTCGCTGTCATGGTGTTGGTGGGCATCTTCACCAAACTGGCTCTGGAGAAGACCCGAGGAGGGAGTGGAGGAGGGGCGGGGATACCTCAGACTGACCTCAACTCCAGGTGAGGAAGTGTGTCTGAAAACCTTGTGTTTGCTGTGTCTACAGTTCTGTTCAGAAGGTTACATGCACTCGTCTTAGGGGTGTGTGGCACAAATATTTTAGGCATTCCTTCTTTACCTAAGATGGAATAACAGTACAACATACAATACCAAGAACTGCAGGCAAAGCTTCAAGTTCTCTAACTCTAACCTCCAACTGGGTCAAATTTCTACGTATAAACTCAAGGATAAGTTTAATTATCTACATAATAGTTTCTGAAATGTCCCTTAGCACGGTGCATCTCGATATAGACTTTTTATAACTATCAACACCTTCTTCTTGACACAGAACTGGTAGAGTTAATTAACTTTATGGGATTTATGCCAGATCTCTGGCTTGTAAGCGTAGTTTGCACATTTTCATAGGGTTGAAGTCGGGGGATTTTGGGAATCCAATGAGCAACCCTTCCATTGTGCATGCAGATCATTGCCTTGTTGGCATACCCAAAGGTGAGCAAGTTGACCTCAGCTGTCACCCTGTTGGAGAACCGGTTTATCAAAGGCTTTGGTTGGTTTGACACAGAGCAGCGTGAAAATGAACCATGTCTGAAAACGGAGCAAATGTTGCAACTTTGGTCTCCAAACGAATCAAGTTTAATAGAATATCAGGTGTGAAAACACCCTGTGCTATCTTGCTGTTCCCAGTTGTAAAAACAATACCTTGTTGCTATGGTTACACATGTGTCCGAAAGTAGGAAAGTAAGAGCAAGAAATCCTTCCGGCAACACAGCATCCAAAACCAGAGGAAATGATTGTCCGATCAGGCAACGCCTCAACCAAAAAAAGGAACAAAAGTCTACAAAAAAGAATAAATCAGAATTAAAGTAGCAGAAACTGCTCCAACACGCGCGGCGTAATCCCAGAAGGCTGTGTGTTTATGTGTGTTTGCCCTGGAGGTGTAACCACAATGTGAGTGAAAAGGAATATTGATCATGAAACATGGAAATGCAGTGGAAAAGTTCTGTTAGAGGAAAGATAGATTTTCATTAGAGTTGGTAATGGCACTCATTGGTCATAAGCTGCCATCTTTAGATGAATGTGTACTTATTGCTCTGGATTTTTTTTTTCCTTTATGAGGAGGTAATGAGATGTCTGCACATAAAAGGAACAAGATTTCTTTTTACCGTGGCTTAAACTTTTGTTTTTGCTCATTTTGTCTGTTTCTAATTGTGTCACTTTTCTCTTTTATTTTATTGTGCTTCTATTTTAGTTTTTTTATTTGTATTTTTTTGGCTTCCTCTGTTTCTCAGATACATTTTCGTGCCACTCTCTCTCTCTTAGATAATTTTTCTCGCCGGAAAGAGAAATCGACATATACACGTGCCGGCATGCGTAGCCACATGTAAACATGCCCCAACCCCCACAGCTGGGTTAAATATCTGCTCCAGAGTTCAGCCTGCTTGCCTCAGGTAATCGTTACAGCGAGCAGCGCAGGCCAACATCTCCAGACCTCCATCCCAAACTATAAGACCGTCCTCAGTGGTCCTGCCTTCTTTTCTCCTGATCTCCTGCACATCTCTCCCCGCCTCCTTGTTTTTATCCCACCACATCCCTTTTTATTTGTCCTAGTCTTTAATGTATTTACCATAAGTCTTCCAAAATCCATATTTATTAACACCCTTGGTAAGGATGTGTAAAAAGCCTTCATATACATTCTCATTTCAAAAAAGCAACATAAATGTTGTACGTCTATTTCCAGTAGATGTTTTTAAGCACTTGAAACCTGAACTTTGGTCAAATGAGACATAGTTGGCGCTTACAGGTTGGACTGGTGTGCAAAAAGAAATAAAAGAAAAAAAGATTTAGCATGAAATGTCATGGAAAAGCTCATCATCCCCATGTTTGCTAATTATGGTGGAGGATCTGTGCCATTAGGAACTAGACTGGAATATGATCTTTCCTGAGTCCGGTCTGTGTTAGTATCCTCCACCACCACAAATCATCATGAAAGGAGATCGTACAACAGCCAGGGAAACAAGAACAGTTCCACTCATGCATTTTTATAAATTAACTCTAAATTAAAGTTTGGAAAAAAATCAGTGTTTAATTACGCAACTACAAAAAAGTTCTTGGAAGGCTTCTTACAAGTCCTTAAATTGACTTTATTCCCTCATCAAAAACATACCTGACGTGTTGCCTTAATTCTTTCACACATGTCTGATAAATCCTTTAATCTCCATGGCAACCATTCAGCTGTGCAAAACACCTGGATGGACCTAGCTCCACATTCAAGGACGAAGCTCTGTCTCTGAGCTGCAGTTTCCAAGTTACTGCCTCTCAAAGCAGCCCTCCGCCATTTCTTCCTCACTCAGTCCCTTCAGACTAGCCAGCAGCAATTAGCAAACACCTAGTGGAACTGCGCATCTGCTGAGCTCATCATACAAGCTACTTCTCAGTGAAATGCTGGTAAAAATTTTGTCAAAGGGTTAATAGAGGAGTCATGTTGTGATGACTTCCTGAAGGTGGAGTTTCAGACGGAGCAGGAGCTTCTTAAAGAGACAGGGGCCCAGATTCAAGATGTTAAATTATGATGTCAAATTTCTTTTAAGTCATGCTTGATATGTACAGCATTTTTTTAAGAACTGCACGTAATATAGTTACTTGATTGCACTAAATAATGACACTATGTGCCTGGAAAACATAATATTGCCCCTGGTTCTGGTTTTCTTCATCTTTCCCTCATCATCACCTTCCTCACCGACCCAGACACCTTTGCTGCTAGCATCCCCCAATATGCAGCTCTGTTTCTGTTTCTCCTATGAACCTGAATGGCGCACACACACACACACACACACACACTCGAACACACCCCAACGAGCAGGATTAATACATCCTGCAGGTTGGCACCTCACTAAAATAGCAACAGTCTTGCTGCATAAATGGGCTGCCTCTGTGAGCCCGTCTCAACAGATTACCTCCCCTCCCTGAGATTAAACACTTTTCTATGAGATTACGGCTCCTCCGTTCCTGGAGTGCTCTTCCTCCACGCTTGTTTCGTTATTAGCCTGCTTACATAAATCCCCCCCTGGTCCAGGAAGGCATAGCTTGTGTGGCGCGCGCATTTTCTTAGGTGGCATCTGTGGCGATGAGCCCACCTACTTCAAAGTTTGGTAATAAAGAGGCAAAACACAAAGGGAATGTTTTTTTATTTCATGACACTTTCTTCGTTCTCTCTTCCAACATTGCGACTGCGGAAGATGATTAACTCTGAAACCCTGATAGTTTCCCCAAAATCAGCTTGGAAGTTGAAATCTGGCGCCTGTCATCCTGAACGCATAAGTTCTAATTTATGTACAGTACTTGTTCCAGGTGAGGGTCTTTGCTTGTTTGCACTCTGCCCCCCTCCCTCACACCCAGCAGCAGTAAGGAACAGAAAGCGCCGCCCTCGGCCGCGTGTGTCACGTCTAATGAAGGGCTCCATCTGCAGAGGGCCCTCAGCTTTGGTGCTGAGAGAGTAAACAAACACCCGTGACCTTCATGATTTCACACAAACACGGCGACACGTGTTCTCGCGCTAATTCACAGTTTCATTAGGAATGGGAATGATAGTCGTGGCATTTCGGTTTGGTGAGTGAAACTCAGATTAAAGCAGCGAGAGAGAAGGAGAGGTCAGGACTGAGAGCCACTCACCAACAGAGACTGGTGCAGGTTAACACTGGACCGCTTTGCAAAACTAATCCTATTCCTTAAAACTCATTAGAAACCACAAACTTCAATTCATTTTATTGAGATAGCATAGTAGTGGAATTTGTGGTTTTCTAGGTAGTTTTTTTTTTTTTACTAATAGAACTCTGAGTTTAGTTTCAGCCTCAAATACTCTGATACACCTAAATAACATCCAGTGCAACCAGTACTACGCTGCAAACCACACAAAATCTTACCAAATATTTTCGTATAATGCAAATATAAAATGTAAAATAGAGTAAAACCTATAAGAACTTGTAAGCAAGATGTAGGAGTTTATTTTAAAGCAATAATTCCTTAATTTTGATTGAAAACTACCAGTTCCATTGGCAGATTAATGTCACTTATAATAAAACATTTTTTCCATGTTATAAGTGAAATAATCTGCTAATAGAACTAGTAGTTTCTGTTTTTAATCAATATTAAGGAGTCACTGACTCAAAACAAGCTCTTATTTCTTGCTGAAAAGTTACTTGTAAGTTAGTTTTATTTCAAGTGTACTAAGATATTTTCACTAGAAAGTAGTTAAGATTTTGTGTTTTTGCAGTGTAGTAAGTATGACAAAGACAGAAATTTTTTTTACTTTCCCTTCAAGAATTAAACGAGAAAAAATGTCAAGTCAGACAAGTCAGTTTTATCTGTACGTATTTGTAGTAACCAATTATGAAACATTAAACATTTTGTCAAATGACATAATCAGAATCAGTGAGCAATTATACATCACATATATTGATCAATGTTCCAATTGTTTGAATAAAACCAACTCTAAACAGGTGGGGTTTTAATATTGATTTAAAGTGTTTCAGCTGTTTTGCAGTTTTCTGGAAGTTTGTCCCAGATTCGTGGTGCATGGAAGCTGAATGGTGCTTCTCTGTGTTTGGTTCTGGTGATTCAGAGCAGAACCAGAATAACTGAGAGGTCCAGAAATCTGGCTTTCATGGAAAAATGCCAAAGAGATTGATACCAAATATTGATGCGGAAGAAGTCCTGGGATAGTCCTGGGATAGTCCTGGGAAGTCCTTGGGCACAAACCGTGTGAGACACAAAGCAAACATGGGGACAAAGTGCTCTGCAGGTCCGGCATGTTCAGAAGGAACGAGGCTGACTCTTCAAGCTTGCTGGGATTGTGGGAAATGGAGTAAATTGTCACAGGAGATGTAGCCAACACCGGAATATGTGGAAGCCTTTAGATTTAAATCAAATGTCCTTCAAACATTCGACTGGCCCAGTCAAAGTTCAGACCTAAACTCAATTGAGAATCTGTAAGTAATTCATAACGTCTTCACTCTTTACAATGCTTAAGATCCCAACTGCTTTTGACTCGGCACAGAGACTACATTCACATTTATTTATTGCATGTTAATCTGTTGTTCACATGACCCATATTGTCTCTCTGAGTGTAAATAACTGTTGTATAAGTAAAGACACTGAGCCAACGTTCTGTAGGGTCTGCTCTGATTTAAGGCAGATAAACATGGATAAGCCACAGTCGATGCAGGTTAAACTAATGGGCCGTTTCCAGCCAGCAACAAGTGGGCTCACCCTGTCTGTCCTCCACATTCATCGAGCTGACAGAGTAACGGTTCATATTTCAAGGGCATTTCTCTCACACTTTGTTGGGACTTTTAAAAACTGATTTAAAACTTTAAATGGAATGACAATCATTAGTTATTGAGTAGCCTAATGTAAAAAGAGAAAAAGCAGCTGATGTTTCTAAACATGTGTTGTTGCTTCATGATTAGACCCACATCAAAATGTGCTGTTAGACCCAACATGTACAATAAGAAACTTCATGATGACAAGGTCAAAATAATGCTGCACATACTGCAGGTAAAATATTTACTGGTTGGAAAAGCTTTATTTTAAATATCACAAGTCAGTGGAAAAGTATCTTTAAGCGGTTAACACTGTTAACCACATATTATGGATATTTAAAAAATACATTTCTGCCAAAAATAATCAGAAAAGTTTCTAGAAAAAAGAGGTTTTTTCTGCCGAATTTTTGACTTTACCAGATCAGAAATTTCCATGATGTTTTCTGGAAAATCTCTAAGATTAAACTAAAAAATTCTGAGTTTTGGGTGGAAATTTCTCTCTTTTTTTTTTTTTTTAAATCTATAATGACCCTGATAGAGCGTCATATACATTTGAGCTTTTGGAAGAAAGTTACACATTTAGGTACTTTTTCACAACTTACTTGTGATAATATTTTTGATGACATGGAGCAATTAAGATACTGATGAACGGCAATGAGATTCCAGTTTTTAATCATCTAATCACCAGCCTTCATTACAGCAATTAACAGTTTTGTCATGTGAACATCAGAGATGATGGTAATTTCCCTTCCATTGTCTTCTGGGCATGGTGGTATTTTTAGGGTTCTAGGTAGAATGTTAACATGGTAGTTTATGTATAAAGCAATTTTACATTTCAACCAAGGCTGACCAAAGTTCTCAAAGAGATGCATAAAGTAAAAAACATAATGCACACATAAAATATGGGGAAAAAAGAAGATAAAATATAAAAACAGTATCTGAAGGCCAAAAAGTAAAAAAAAAAAAAAAAGTTTCCAAACAAGATTTAAAAAGGAGCTCAGCTGATCTGGAGTTTTCCAAAGTTTAGGGCCTGCATGATTCCAAACATTAAAGTTGTTAGAAAACTGATTTCAACTGGCTAGTAAAGTGTCAGTATTATGTAAAATGTACTTTTTTGAGCTCTACATTATGTTACATTGTTATTCATAAAAACATACTGGACTGTTGCTTTGATTTGAGAAATCCTTTAATCTCCCATGGCAACCAAAGCGCCTGGGTGGACCTAGCACCGCCTTCGATGATGAAGCTCCTTCTCGAAGCTACAGATTCCAAGCTTCTGCCTCAAAGAACAGCCCTCCATGCCATCAGCTCCTTCAGACTAGCAGGCAGCAGTTAGCAAACACCTGGTAGAACTGTGCTTCTGCTGAGCTCGTGATGACTTCCTGAAGGTGGATTTTCAGAAAGAAGCCCAGTTTCATGATATTAAATGACAAAGTCAAATTTCTTTTAAGTCATATTTGATATATGTAGCATTTTTATAACAACTGAAGGAAACATGGTTACTTGATTGTGCTATAAAACGGCACTATGTGGCTGAAAAACACATGATACTGCTCCTTTAAATAAATAAACAAGTAAATTTGACCTGTAAACTTTTTACATACACAACATCACAAAGGGCTGCACAACATTAATCACACTTAGGTTATATGTTGCATTTAAAGGATAATAAAATCATGACATAAAAGCCTGGTTACACCTGCAACATTTGGATAACCTGGAAACAAAACAATGGATGGACGACAAAATGATTAGTTGATATTATAACACGTTCTTCACACCTTATGTTATCAATTAGCACAATTAGTGATGTCACTATCTGTAAACAACAGTAAACGTGTGTATTAATCAGATCCTTACCTACCTGCTAATATGTTAGATAAGAATAGGTTTAGCTACTTGCATCTTTTTTTGCCTTCTCCGATATAATTTGAAACACCTCAATGACACTGAAAATAGCTAGAGTATTGCGCCCACAGTAACAACGTCCAGAGTGATTAGGTCAGGGCGACCTGTTAGTATTTCCATATGGTGCATTCAGGGATCAGAAGTAGATTGGATTTTTGGGTGTCTGCTAGTCAAGGTTGAAATCCTTCACTGGCTGATTCCAGACAACAGGTCTTTTTTTTTTTTATCTCTACAGATAGCCCACTTAGAGGGTTCTGTTAAATGATACTGAGTTGTGACTGCAGGTTATGAACCTTTGTTCACAGTTAGCTGTACTGCTAAAATCAAGGCCTCATTTTCCAAAGTTAAAGAAAATAATCTGGCTCTGGGCTGCATCAACATTTCAAAGGTTTCCTTTATCTTTTTTCTTTTCTGCTTCTGCTCATAAGTTTGATAGAATCTGGCTTGGTAGACTTTGCATACCCTTGCTGGCAAGCAGACATGAAACAAACCTCTGATTCAGCAGAACTTACTTTAACTACGCGAAGCTGCAGCAGCACAACTCAGGTACGCTGAGATGAACTGCTGGCTTAAAAACAACCCAAAGACAGTTGATTCATCCAAATAGGTTGGGATTATGGGTTCTGGATTAGATGTTTAACCCGTGTTGAATTTATGGCCTGTTAATTTAAAGGGAAGAATGTTGAACACAGTTAGCAATAACATGAGCTAGTTACTTCAGAGCCATAAGGCTAATGCTAAGTGAGGTGAACAAACTGGTTCTCAAAAGCTGTAAACAAACCCACTGACATGTAGGTGATGATGCATTTATTGCAGAATTTAACAAAAACAACTTTATAATTAAATTACATTTTTTAATCTTCCAATCTAAAATGTTTGAAAAGTTTCTTTCCTCTCTGCTAAACTTCCGCCTGCTGACTGGCTGCAGGGCTGTGCTGCCACTCTGTCACCACAGCCTGGTCCACATGCATGCACGCTTCCATGCAGACGTGTTAAAGCGTACCTAATGTATGTGCCTGCGTCGCCGTTTGGCACGATTCTTCCCAAAGTGAAGAGACAAACATGTTGACGGATTTCTGGTTGCATCAGAAGTGACAAACCAGCCAAATCCCTCAAGCTGCGTCACCTCCTTCCTCCATCTTACCTTCCAGGCTTTACTGGGCCCACACAAACCTAAATGTGGGTCAGCATCCACAGTGATTGGAGGGTCTGGCTGTGTGCTGTTTATGCTTGTTGTTTTTTTTTTGTGGTGGCTTTGTTTATTGGAGTAAAGGGAATGAAAAAATAGGAAGGTGGGGGCGGCGGGTTTATGGCCTTAACTTGGTTTCTCAGGCATAAAAAAGTGTTTCTGTATTTTACCCAAAGGTAAGATTTTGTCTGTTGCAGTCAATACAAAAATGGAAATGATGGTGCTCTGGTACACACCACTGGCTCCATCTTATCACTTTCCCACACTTTGAATTGATCATTTTTCTGTGGTTCCAGAAATACCTGCAGTCAAAAACGTTACCTGAATAATTAACATTGCGTAAGCAAAAGAGACGTTCAGTTAAAAAACAAATTCTATAACATATTAATGGGGAGCAAACTCTCTACCTTTGTTTCTACAAATTGATTTTCAAAAATGTGTTTCTGTAAACTTTATGTCTCTTTATGCAATAGACCATCACATTTTTAAAGTGGCAGTTCATTTGGATTAAACACCCATTTGGTTTTTTGTTGTAGTTTTTTTTTAAATTTAGTTCTGGTGAGCAAAACATGGGATTCAAACTCTACTTAATTTGGACGCCTAAAGTAGTGAGTAGTAGTAGTAACCTACTACTAACCGTAGTCTAACCGCCAGCCTTCAGAAGTCATCTAATGATAACAACAGAGACCAGATGTGTGTCCAGTGGTGACGCAGCAGAATGAAACGCACATGAAAGCCAAACTGTTCAAAACGTTTTGAAACCTCCCATCATTTGAATTGTAGCGTTTCGTAGCATCTTCAGATCTGAAAGTCTCAGATTTTGTTTTAACAAGTATTCAGACGCATACACACCGGTTTTTGTTTAATAGTTGACGTGAAATCATAACTAGAACACAACACTGCAGCAACAACAAATATATTTACACTGATTTCATTTAGACAAGCAAACAAGCAGTGCAAACACTTCCTGCCAGAATTGTTTTAAACCAGAGGTCACAGATGTCTACAAATAAAGACGTACCGGAGATATGTGTGTTTTAGCAGTGTGTTGTCATGGTGATTTAAACATCAGTGACAGGGACGGTAGCCTGAACTGTTTCATGGTTTTTAGTAAAAAGTAAAAAGTTTCCAGACAGTCACTTTTAGCAGCAGGCAGATGCTGAAATTTGCAAAGGACATCAGACGCTAACATTGCATCTACTATTATACAAACATAACCCTTAATCTTATTCTCTTATTGTAGATACTAATTATTTAATGCAATGTGAACTGCTAGTGCGAGGGGGGAAAAAAGTGAAATCCTGTGAGGATGAGAGTTGTAACTGATCAGTGTGTGTGATCTAATCTGGTAATTGATTGTTATAGAACATTAGCAAAGACTCATCTCACTGAATCTGTAATGTGATTAGGAACCATGAAGAGAACATGGCTCAGATTCAGTTACATAATTTAATCCAGATTGTTAACGAGCAGTTGCTGATTTAATCGGCAGAGCATTGACGGACGGTGGAAGTATTTAACGTACAGCACATCAGTTTGGCTGCAATAAATGTAATTCTTCCTATTGAACACTGAGTAGAGAATAGAGTCAGAGGAGAAGAGGGAGACGGCGTTTTCATGTCAGTCATAAGAACTGGTTCTAAATTCAGACAATACAGATAAAAAATAAACTCATATTCAGCTCCCCACTAAAAAACTACAGCTAACACGAGCTACTTTATTTACAACTCTTTCAAGAGATAAATAAAAAAATATATAACTTATTAAATGCTGGTAGATGAGATCTTCGCTCGGTCTGCATGGTATCTGTATTATCACTTTGCAACGTGGCGTCATGCATGCAAGACCGATCGCTAACGATGACTAGCATTGGTTTTAGCTCTTCTCAACATATCATGCTACTCCTGTAAATGTACTCCTGATATGTAACAGAAAAAGGGATGCAGTGCTTTGCTACTAGATAACAAGGTCCAAGAGTATAACATTTCACAGGTCAGTGAAATTTGAAAAAATTAAGAAAGAGAGGAAAGTAGGTCAGAGATGCTAGCTTGACTTTGAGAAACTTAATATGTAGATGTGTTGTGGAATTCAATGTTTCGGTTCAGTTAAAAAAAAAAAGCCGACCCTCACATGTTTTCTGTGTTTAAAATAACCAATTAACCACCGCTGCCTTCTGATCACAATCAGTATACTTACATATACTGGAGTGTAACTGAATTTGTGTAGGTCTCACAAAATCCACTGTTATCTACCACACCTTGCTACAGCTAATTCTTTTCTCAGTTGGGGGGTTAGCTTAACGCCTTTGGAGGCCTCATCTGAAATTCTAATGAAAAGTCTATAAACACCATCCAGCCTGGAGACAGGTGCAGATTTAGTTGGAGATTAAACGTCTAAATCAGCAAGTTGTTTGAGCGGCGAGCCAAGAGAAGAGAGCATAGCTTGAAGGCAATGAGTCAAAGAGGGACGAGCAGCAGAGAGAGGGTAGAGATAAAACCAATTTTTAG
This sequence comes from Brachyrhaphis roseni, assembly GCA_903066815.1. NCBI lineage: Eukaryota > Metazoa > Chordata > Actinopteri > Cyprinodontiformes > Poeciliidae > Brachyrhaphis > Brachyrhaphis roseni. Next base: position 18,585 of record CAEFZY010008504.1, on the reverse strand, counting down.
ATTGGATCCAGGTAGAAACGGGCCGGAGAGAGAAAAGTGTTAAATAGAGTTTAAAAGTAAAGAAAAAGGGGCTTTTAATGCAACATTGAAGTCTTTGTGGTGCAACCTAAATGTGGAGTAAGCAGAGAAATGCGTCCTGATCAAAAACCTGTGAGTGCGCTCAGTGTGTAGGAATGGATTCACAATCACTCTGAGATCTGAATCAATATGAATGAATTAATACAATTTCCTGATACTTGTGTAAATAGACCTAACCTAAACATTATTCATGCAGCTCCCATCTATTCTGAACCCTAACCTGATGATTGGGATTGTTAACATTCACCTCATGCATCTATTACGATAGAGGATTAGGGCCAGGGTAGAAAAAATCTCTTAAATTACAAGAATAAAAAAATCTCTTAAATTACAAGACCAAAGTAAATCATACCGCAATTAAACCACGATATTAAAAGAATAGTTGTAAATAAGTCGAGTAAGGTTGTAATAATACGAGAAAACACTCAAAATGTTATGAGGAAAAAGTTGTAGTAATTTGAGGTGAAAGTCATACCACAAAAAGTCCCAATATTACGAGACCAAAATCATAATTATACAAGAAAAAAGTCGGAATGATACAAGAATAGCCATATTACCTGAAAAGTCGCATGACAAATACAAGAATAAGGTCATAGTATAACCAAAATAAAGTTATAACATTAGTAGAGTGAAGTAGTAATTTTATAACTCCTACATAAAAAATAACAAATTAAGATGAGGAATGTGAAACATCTTGTGAAGTTATAATTTGCTATCGGTTTTACAAATAGGACATATTTAATATTTCAACACACCAGCAGAAGTTTGAAATGATTATGTAAACGACTGAGTCTTTCTTGCAATTTTAGGACTTTCTTCTGGTATTTTTGTAACTTTATTCAGCTAATGCTATGACTTCCTTGTCCTAATATTATGACTTCACAATCTTGATTTAAAAAAAAAAAGAAAAATCTCTTAGTCTGGCCTTAATCCTCAGCTGTAATTAAGCCTCCCTCTTAGATGATGACCAACAAGGTAAAGTGCAGCAATCTCTGTGACTCTGACACTGCAGAGCATCATCACACCTGCAGACAGCTCATGAGCGAAGTGGCTGGGTGTGAACAAGAGCCTCCAGGCTGCAGCTGTCAGGTCAGTTATGCTCTGTGTGTGTAACCTCAGCTCTCCACATAACAGCTGTAGTAGTAAAACAGGAGCATCTGTGGACATCGGCTTTGAAGCCTTGCCGCAAATTCTCAATCGGATTTAGGTCTGGACTCTGTTCCATTCTAACATCATATAACATTATTCAATGAATTAATTTTAACACGTTAAAAGTTGATATATATATATATGTGTGTGTGTGTATACACAGTTCCCACTGAAACATTTGGATTTGCGTGTTTCTCGTATGTCTATAAATCCGACGCACAAGCAATATCTGCTAACAACAGTGGTGATGGGTAACAAACCTGCTTCACTGGGAGTTCATTTCTGTTGCAAGGAATGATCTGACTGGACGCTGGAAAAGACTGTTGTTATGTGAAGAGGAGTTAGCCTAAAATAGCATCTCAATTCTTAACATGTTGCTGCAGCAGCACAGATGTCCCCAACGCTAACGTTGAACGATTAGAGAGCCCTGAAAGACCTGAAAGATGAATTGGTATAATAGCATTTTGCAACAATCTGATGGTTGATCTAAATAATAGATTAAAAACAATACATATCTTTCTTATTGAGCTTATATTTTTGCTTATTCAATAATTTAATTTAGTGGCAAAAATGTTGTTTGGATTGAAATCCTGTCGATATGTGGAGTTAATTAATTCATTTCAATCCCTGCAGTTAACTTTGTGAACATTTTTTATCGAGTCCCACCGCTAGTATGAACACACTAAGTGTTTCTGCGGTCACATTTGTTGTGTTGCTCCTGGAACACATCGAGAGCCAGAGAGTCTAAATGTGGCCATATTGCACGGATGTCATGAAGCAAAAAGGCCTCTGGTCATGTTCAGCTGGATGAGATGTACGCTCCAAAAAAAAAAAAAAACTACTGAAGGACACACACGGACACTGAAGGATGGACTGCTTCAATCAAACAACCTACTGCATATTTCTCTGTTTTATGAGTTACTGTGCTTAGAAAATGTAATTGATTAAAACTGGAGTTTTTGGGTCAAACCTAACCGAAAATCACAATTCAGCATTAGCCTGGAAAGGCTTTCTTATGTGTTGTCTAAGGCCAAAACAAATACAGACATAATATGTTTAAGAAGATTCTATTTTTTAAAATGACTTTTAAGGGAGTGGCACGATGGGGCAATAGTTAGCCATGTTGCCTTGCAGGAATAAGATCTTTAATTGAATCCTGCCATAGAAAATGGAAGGATTTTCTAAGGGAAAATGGAAAAAAGAATAAAATGAAGAAACTTAAACATTTTTCCATTCTCAATTTTCTTTCCTCCAGACAATTTAGAGTGATTTAGTAATTAGGAATGGGGGGAAATAGGCAACCCCAATAGTTAAATATTTTCACTCAGGATATTATTTAATAAACTAATAAACCAAAACAATAATGTTGATTTTGAGGGCGGTGATGCCCTAAATATGTCGTGTCGACATAATGATAAGTAGAAAATCAAATTCTTTGAAGTACTAAAACTTGCAAGGTTAACAGTTATTTGATGTCTTTAAATCAAATAGCAGCTCTTCCTGTAGCTTCATTGTTCAGTTCAGTCATTAATAAGTTTGTGTGAGTCCGCAGGACGCTGACGGACCTGCTGAAGCAGCAGGGCAGCGAGGCGAGCTCGGTAGAGAACGCCGCGGCTGGATCGCCCAGCGGAGGGAGAGCCAACGGCGTCTCAGCCAGGATGCCACGCAGCAGGAGTGGTGAGTGCAGAACCGCCGTCTGGAGGCATCACTTCACAAATCCAACCTTCAGTTTAAAGTTATCATAGGTTTTCCAGGCTTACACCACCAATTTACAGCACAATCAGCACAAAATACTGTATGTATCAAATATGACATCGCAATTTAACACCTTGAAATTGGGCCTCTGTCTTTTTAAAAACTCCTGCTCTTTCTGAAACTCTGCCTTCAGGAAGTCATCACAACACGGCTCCTCTATTAACCCTTTAACAACATTTCTACCAACGTTGCTCTGAGAAGTAGCTCCTATAATGAGCTCAGCTGATGAGCAGTTCCACCAGGTGTTTGCTAATTGCTGCCAGCTAGTCTGAAGGAACCTGCATGAAAGAATCAAGGAAACACTCCACGTATTTCTTTAATAACATTATAACATGAAGGAAAGCTTAAAAAACTGGTATAACATAATACTGCCTCTTTAACTACATTTATGCATAGGTGTGTGCGTGGGTGTGTGTGTGTGTGTGTGTGCGTGTGGGGTGTGCATGTGTGTGTGTAGGACTTCATGTTAAGAAACAAACTCTTTTGTTTCTTAACATGAAGACAATTATTGGAGACTCCTATGAATTTCTTAAATAAATGTAGCTGAAGCATTTCTGTTTTAATTTCATTTTATGAAGTCTTCACATTTTTACAGTGTTCAGTGTCTAAGTGAATTTTTGATTGGTTAATCTTTTACTACAAGGCTCATTTTTTTAGCGACAAACAAGGTAATATAGTCAAATCTGTTAAAATGCAACAACCCATAATCAGACTAATAATTTAAAGGATTAACTCAACGTTAAATGTGACAGTCTGAGTTTATCTTGCCACCATGCATAGAGAGGATAACGGTAATGGTAAGGGTTTCCATAACAACCATTTATTTTAGGGTGTTTTTCTGTACATTTTCAAACAGTGTTGTTTATTAATGTGAAGGTTCAGCTCAATTCCATTCAAAAATACTTAATTGATCCCAAAGGGAAGTTGCTGGTGATGGAGGTAAAGCAATCTGTATCTACGGGTAAGAAAGGACAAAATAAGGTTTAGGAAAAGTCTTTTTTTTTTAGTTTCTGTATTTGCACAGTCATTTTTAATAAATAAATATATATTGGAAAGCAGGGAGCACAATTTTAGAGGAGCTCATTAAGCTGCTTTTCCTGGAAATAACTAAACAAATCCCCGCTGTCATGTTTTTTTTTTTGTTTCTTTTTTTACAGTCTGCCTGCACAACGAGCTCCTCCACTGTGTGACACCGTGTGAGGAATTAAACATGTCAGCCCTGAATATCGGGGGTTTCATGAAAAAACACCCACATTACACACATTGTGGCTAAAGTATTGTTTTTTGATGGAACTACTGCTGTTTATTCTGAACATCTGATCTCTGTCAAATCTGTCAGAACTGAGGTGGAAGTTCAGACAGTTAAGATAAAATCCATTAAGTTTCTTAAAAAAACCAATATCATCTTGTTTCTGTCAAAAAAGAAAAACAAAAGACTGTTTTTCTTCTTTTTACAAAAGGTAAACAATCTTCAGAATCAGGCTGTGCAGCAAAAATAATCACTTTAATGAAAATAAACAAACATATTGTTTTAATGTATACATCTACAGAGATTACATGCACTTCTGTTATTCCTGATTTAATATTAATATTTGTAAAATGGCTTAAAGGTTCAGAGCCTGAGCATGTTTGTCTGTTAGTATTGAACTCCATAATCACCATGTTAATGTAATCAAGCTGAGCTCCATTAGGCAGCTTGTCTTTCCTTATTTTCAACTCAGACGCAGGTTAGCTTTGTGCTCAATCAACACATCATTCTTGCATATGTGACACATTTTAATAACCCACTTTAAGGTACTTTATCAGGACTTGATGTGATGAGTCAACACAAAGCAGTAAGTTAACTTTTTTATAGAAGTAAAAAGCTGAGAAGTGTGGTGGGCACTTGTTTTCAGTCTTCTTGACTTAGCTCTTTATTGAAACCATTCTTCCTGCAATTACAGCTGTATTTTTATTTATTTTTAACCAGCTTTCCATATCTAAAACATGATATTTTTGCCCATTTTGAGTTGAATAGTAATAGAAGTTTTCCTGAAACGCAAAACATATTTTTCTGGTAATTATGTTGAAAAACCCAGTTGACAAAATTAGGGAAAGTTTTGCACCATTAAAGAGGCTGAATTAGATAAAATCGACATTTTTGGAGCTTTGCATCATGTTATAATGTTATTCCCAGATGAAAAACACACCTGGAGTGTTGCCTTGATTCTTTTATGCATGTTTGAGGAGTTATTTAATCTCCATGGCAACCATTCAGCGGTGCAAAACGCCTGGTTGGACCTAGTACCGCTTAATGAGAGGTGCAGTTTCCAAACTTCTGAGATTCCCTCTCACAGAGCCGCCCTACCCGGAGACTCCCCAGCTCAACTCCTTCAGACTAGCCAGTAGCAATTAGCAAACACCTGGTGGAACTGAGAATCTGCTCATTATAGGAGCTACTTCCCAGTGCATCGCTGGTAAAAATGTTAAGGGTTAATAGAGGAGCCATGTTGTGATGACTTCTTGATGGTGGAGTTTTTAAAGAGACAGGCTCAATTGGAAATCATTAAATCACAAAGCAAAATTTCTTTTAAATCATATTTGATATAGTTAGCATTTTTGTAACATGTTACAAAAATGCTTAATTGAAGTAAGCAGTTACTTAGTGTTCTGTAAAATTGCACTATGTTCCATGGAAAACACTTAATGCTGTCCCTTTAAGACAAAGTTCGCTTCATCATATGAGGTTTTCTTGATAAATTAAAAAGTTAGTAATGGGAATATTGCCTTAACAGTAACTAACACGTCACCTAGTGATCTACATATGTTGTTTTTGTGTGTGTGGTTTTTTTTGTTTTTTTTCTTTGAGCCATATTCGGAACACCTCAGTGTTTACAATGAATCACCCACTCTGTCCTAGATCTTCACTATTTCCTCTCTCCACTCCAAAGTTTGCATCAGGTGCACAAATGTTTCTGTAGCATTTTAGGATAATAGGTTAAAAAAAAAAAAACAAAAAAAACCACACATGTTCCTAACTGAGCCACAGGACAGAGCTGAGTCCAGCGGAACAGCATTGGATTTTCCATTACAGATGAGACAACAGACAAAGTGTTGGGGGGAAAAAAAGTTCTGCTCATTAGACATAGTGACTGAACCCATTTGGACTGATCGGTGTTTCTGTTAGAGCGACTGCAGCTGATCTCTGTGGCCCAGCGCTGATTTTATAAGTACGGAGACAGAAACTAATCATGTTGTCATGGGAAACAAAAGCAGGAGGAAAGGATTCATTTGTGACGCCTGTCAGTGTGTCATTAAAGTCTCTCGTTTTCAGGGATACGTCCACACGGAGGCCATTTTGTTCGCCCACACTAACAGCTAACGCAGTTAGTGGAGGATAATCGATAGCTTCATTTCCTGCATGGCTCCACATGAAAAGCAACATGAAGACAAACAACCAGGCGCTGCTGTTTGACGTTCTGATGGCATATTTCAGATATTAAACCAGGGGTTCCCAAAGCGGGGGGCCAGGAACCCCCAGGGGGTCGAGAGACACCAAGTAGGGGGTCAAAAGATGATTTTCAGATTCATCATGATGTGACCTCTGAGGTGTCTGGAGAGCAAAAATAGGACAAAACTACATGGATAACTACATCATAAGATAATTACATTAAGAGGTATATCTAAATATTTAAGTAAAGCTTAATGGGATATTTACTGGTATGTATCCCATTTAAAAGGTTTATTTAAAAAAACCTAATAAATTAAAAAGAAAATAAGTCCATTTTAAAATGCATATGATAATGTCTGTATTTATTTTTTTAAATAAACAAATATAGAATGATGGGGGTGACCATAAAAACAAATAAATATACGTTCATTTAAGACTTATCACCAAGCCACATACAGTTATATTTATTTACTTATTTAAGATTTAGCTAACCAGGTATGTTGATTGAGGATAAATCTCATTTTTGACAATTTAGTTTAATGACAATATTACTTAAACGTCTGACTGATGTTTTCAAGCATTTATTTCTCCTAATAATTGTTTTTTCTTAAACTAGAATAGTAGATGATTATAATATCACATCATGAAACGAAATGATTTCAGACTTATGTAGGGCTTTAATAGGACACCCAAAGACGCTGCACTTTGAACTCCTGTTTTTACAACCAGACTTTAACTCATTCTCCTTAATGCATTAAATCTGCCACATTAGATACATTTCGTTTTGAAACACAAGTTTGACATGCCAGAGGAGTCACAGATCTCTGGAGCTGCATCCGTGAAGACTCACATTAGCAATCTGTGCCTGTTCTAATCTCTGTATGAGAGACAAACATTTGGACTGAAAACCTCCAGCTAGCATGACTCAGTGCTGAAAAGAGGCCGGAAGCAAAATGAAATGACCTAAATATGAAAAGACAACTGCAGAAGTCGAGTGACCCAGTAATAAGTCCCACTTGATGACATGAATTTCACCTTTTCCTGCTTTTAAAGCAAGTTGGTTATTTTTATTTTTTTGGCATTACACTCTCTCCGTTATTACTTTCCCCGCGGCAGGCACACAGAAAATATATAAAGAAATGATTTCTCATGGTCTTGAACATTCACTAAAGACCAGTTCAAAGCACGGCCACATAATGTCGACCTATATTTTATGTGTATCTGAGTCGGAAACGAGCACGTATCCCAGGGCAACTAAAATGTATTTAAAATTGATAGTCAACTTTGTTTTACTTAGTTTGTGTTGAGCAATCAGTATCCTACCTGAAGTAGACTGAGAATAGTGCGTAATGCTGAAACGATTGTGGTTTGTTAATCAATCATTATTCAGCTCATCTGTGTCCATTGTGGCTGCTAAAACATCCCACTGATAACCGACCACTTCCTGCTTCATTTGCATAAGCTCATCATTTCACAATATGTTTGGATTAGCCCGATGCAGTCAGCAGCCTTCACACAAAATGTAGTAGTAGAAAAAGTAAATGATTATTAAGTATTACAGCAACTGGATAAGAGAAAAACACAAAAATTAAGCACACTTAATTGTTGTAAAACAAGCTTTTTTTTTCTAAATGCTGACCAATCAGCTTCCATTCCTTAATACAGACCAGCTGATTGGATATGCGGCTCGTCGATGACGGCGCTGTCCTCTTTGTCTTTGATAAGAACTCAGTTTGCTCCACGGTCACTAGCTGTGTTTCCATCCACTTTTAGAGCAAATTTTGAGCAAACTTTTAAAATGTCTCAAAAAAACGATAGAAAATGCTAATAAGGCTTGTTTCTATCTACTGGTTTGGAGCGAATCAACCAGGCTATTCAAGGTGTAATATCACTGGATGTTGACGCTGGAATAAACAGGAAGTAGAGGATACAGGTTAGCATGGAGTGCTCTGCTCCGAGTTCTTGAAGGTTTGGACTGTGAAATGTCTGAGTTTTATGGCTCTACTAAGGTGCAGATCCTCCAATGGATGAAAATGTCAGAACTTATTCAGCAAATGTGTTTCCATCTCCTCTTTAGCACTTTAACTCGTTTTCAGAAAAGCCAAACACCACGTCAAGCGGGCAAAATTGAGGAAGTTATTCCACATTTCAACCTTTTCTAATGCAATGACTCATAATCCACATTAGACTCAGCATTTGACGCTTGAGGTGAGGGCCTCATCTGCAGAGGTGAATTTTTATATTCAGGTTTTTATAACTAAGCAAAAAAGTAAACAAACAGAAATATTAAAATCGGCTTAGTGTAGTTTACATCACCTTTATAAATCATTCATATCCCTTGAATATTTCCCCATTTTTCCCAAGTTTCCTGAGTCCCTCTGTGCTGCTTGTGACAAACTGCAAACCAGGGATGTCCAAAGTGCGGCCAGAGGGCCAATTGCAGCACCTGGACTGATTTTGTGTGGCCCATGACTGCAGTTAAAACATGATACAAATTAGCCAACTAACACATTGCAGCATTACAATGGAAAATATTTGGTACGGCACAAATGTTTGCTGCTTAATAACCACACTTTCTTGCATTCTCTTTAATTTCACAGAACAGTGCATCCCATTCATTGGCAGCAAATAGCAGAAAATCACCAATATTTAGAAAACAAACAAAACAGAACAACCACTTGCCCTTTCTTTCAGTTACCCTCTGTCTCTTTCTCTGTGCTCATAATTTCCACTCTGTTTCTCTCTTATGTCAGCCTATAAAGTACTTAGCATTCATAAGTTGCTGTTGATTTCTCCATCCTTCCCAGCTGTGACAGGATCAGATGCCGTCTGAGACTAACGGCATGTCTTCAAAGCCATGCTGTTTAATCCTTTTTTTTTTTTTTAAATGTGTGCACACATTTAAACATCTGAGCTTGATTTAAAAAGCATATCAATACACTAGATCATTTTGTTCTGTCAGCTGGACACACAAGCTAGAGAACTGATTAAACAGAGACATAAAAATTCAGCAGATCTTGTGAGTCTCAAATGACCTGGATACTTAAGTGTCCCTGTGAGCATCCATGAGTGCTGTGCATGTGTTTATCCATCCCTGCGGGGGACACCAAGTGCGCCGGGTGCATCAGTGGGCTTCATTAATGCTAAAAGCCAGAGCTTAACTCCCTCGCCCGTTTGTTCCATTGTTCATTAACCTCGGTTCCTTCGACACGAGGCCGGTTGGCCATCTGGGATGTACCACTGCCTCAAAGTCACCAGCCTCGTAGTAAAAAGCTAACCTGAGCTCCTTATTATACAGTATGTTGGTGTCACATTAAATTACAGTAAACTCTGTCAAAAGACCATGTCACTGTTTCTAATGTCTGACGCTTGCAGAAATTGTAAGCCAACCATTTTTCTTGATAAAATTTACGAGTCGCAGGTGAGCAGCTTAGGCATGTCAGCCTAACCAAAGCTAACGCTAGCGCAATGGAGTTAGCTTTAGTTAACAATAGCCAAGGCTAACAATAGCCTATTTAAGGTTAACAATTGCATATCCAAGGCTAATGCAAGCCTATAGTCGAATTACAGTAAACTCAATGGAAAGAACACATCAGTGCTTCTGATGTTTGACGCTTACAGATATTGTAAGCCAACCATTTTTCTTGATAAAGTTTTCTTTGAAGAAAAAGGTTACGAGTCGCAGGTGACCAGCCTGTGCATGCAAGCTGTCAGTCTAACCAAGGCTAACGTTAGCAAATCCCAGGCTAACACTAGTCTATCCAAGACTACACTTGCATATCCAAGGCTAGCACTAGCCTATCCAAGGCTAGCACTAGCCTATCCAAGGCTAGCACTAGCCTATCCAAGGCTAGCACTAGCCTATTCAAGGCTAGCACTAGCCTACTCAAGGCTAGCACTAGCCTATCCAAGGCTAGCACTAGCCTATTCAAGGCTAGAACTAGCCTATTCAAGGCTAACACTAGCCTATTCAAGGCTAACACTAATCTAGCCTTGGACTAGTGTTAAAAGCCTTTGATATGCAAGGCGACACACATATCCATATAAAAACCTAACATTAGCCTATCCAAGGCTAACATTAGCCTATCCAAGGCTATCACTAGCCTACTAAAGGCTAACATATCCATATCCAAGGCTAACATTAGCCTATACATGCTAATGGACAGGAGAGCAGTTCAGAGTATGACCAATCTAGACATCCTAGTCACTAGTCCTTCTCATTTCTCATTTGCTGGCCGTTCAGTTACTGATTATATAATTAATCAGCTCAGCAGCAGCTAGCTTTGGAATGGATATACCGTAACCTACTGCCAAGAGGAAGTAGTAGTGGTGTGCAATAGTCATAATTTTGGCCCTTAAACTGCAGCATACTACAACAATCTCTTTCCACGAATCACTTGCAGGTGTATATGTAAATCTGTAATATTGTTGAAATCCAGGTGAACACCACACAAAATCATTCTTATGGTCTGAAGTGGGCCCGTCACCTGCACTTTGAACACAGCTGCACTAAAGGAAAGGGGGAACTGAAACAAACATCACTACCATCCCAGCAACATTCTAGAGATATTGTGTTGATGTTCTGAATTTCACATCCTCTCCCTAAACTTTTTGAACCAGTGCCATTAGGAAACAGTAACGCAACATCAAAAACAGAACCACCAGTCTGCTGCAAGGCTTCTGCCTCAAGCTGTTTGAACGCTAAGATTATGCTCTGTGTTTAACTGCCCTTATCTCCGATTTTTATACATTCTTTTTTATCTTTTTATAATTTTTTAAATGTTGTTATGCTGAATAGGAATACCATAAGGGTCTCATAAGATGAGACAGCATAGGAATGCTGTCTCATCTGCTGTGCACTGTTAGTCTTACAGAAAATAGTCAAGAAATGTTCTGGTTTGAGTGAAGTAAAGACCTGAAAACACAGCAGTCAATATGTTTACACTGCTGTGATGTTTTTCACTTTGTTCTGTCCTCATTTTCTCATGAAAAATGTTGCCATGAAAACACATAAAAATATTATATTCGACATTAGTTAACATGTATTTTACTGATAAAACTTTATCAAGTTGAGGTTGCTGCAGAAACAGGTGAAGAAATCACAGAAAAAAAAACCCGACGGCACATTAGGGCCATTGTAGATTGAAAAAAAGGGAGTACACTTCTGAGAAAGAAAAAAAACTCAGAACTTTTGAGATTTCTAGAAAAAGAATCTAGGAAATCTCTGAGTTTGAAAAGTCAAAAATTTGCAAGAAAAAACTCAGAAATTTTCAAAGTGCTCATGCCGCATGCTGCCCTGCGCGGTTGCCAATGTCTCCCATATCAGAAACCGCCACTGAGTATATATTACTGTATGTTTTTACTTGTGTGTGTGTCTCTTAACAGAACAGTACCAGCTGAATAACGCAGCCTATGGCGCATTTGGACAGGGCCTTCCGCAGCCGCATAATAACCACAGCACACTGGGACTCAACAAGTACGCCTCCCTCAAAGCTGTGGGTACGTGGCAAACACCCTCACACTCTCCAAATGATGCTGACTGCAACTGACACAGTAACCTTTACAGTATTCTTAAGATAGCAGTACAGCACTGAAGAGGCTGCCTTTCCCTCTGGACAAACCAGGCGTTGATCTTAAAGACTGAACTCTACATGTTCCCCGTGGCATCATTTTTCTACTAATTATCAACGACAGGGATCTAAAATCTTGCAGTTTTTCAAGTAGAAACTCCCCTTTTGGCGAGCGTAGTAATTATTCTGTAGAAGAGGGTGTAGCTACCATTTCCTGATTTAGCCAGTCTTTGCAAAAGATTTGCTGCTGTAGTTGTAGAGAAAATGTGGTTTTACAAAGGAGTGCTGAATGTAAATGTTTTTTAAAAATGTTTTCTAAAGCACTGAAAGTCTGTTGAAACCAGAGGTTTACATACACTGAATAAAAATGACGCATTTTTTCCTCACTGCCTGAAGTTAAATCAGATCAAACTTCTGTTAAACTGTTAGAATTATCAAAATAAAGTCTTGTTTGCTAAATGCCAGAAAACAGTGAGACACATAATTCACAAATAGAAAAGGCAGCTGCCAATCTAGATCACATCTGAAGTTATTTAAAAGAGAATGCAGCATGAGAAGTTGAAATACATGGTCAAAATGCTAGGAAGGGGAATTCAGATGTTTTACTCCGAAATAATATTTATTTCTGTAGCTATGTACTTCTTTTTATGTAGCCAAATATTTTAGTGCATATTCAAAAATATCAACAGAGAAAATGGAAGCAGCAGGGCTTTACCACCATAATGATAAACTGTAATTAGAGGTTAACTGTTGTCCAAATTAAATTTTTGCTTTTTCTTTTTTGAAAGAATGAGCTTCAACTTATGACATGAGACTCTTCAAAATCTGATTAAAAAATTGTGTCCCATTCAAGCAATAATCTAATAAACCAGTAAAAGATGCTACAAAGTTGCTTTAAATGAAATAAAGCAGGTATTGTAATTAGAATTAGACTGTAGAGTCTGGTTCATTGAAATGATTTGTCTCTCCTGCTTTAGATTGACAAATATTCACAGATAATTTTTAGACTTATGATGGGGGGATTTATGAAACTGTACGACACGCATATCTTTACGTTCATCGTCTCCATTGCACTTTTCAGGAAGTCTGACCTTCTTAGGCTGCCATATGCTGCCAAGGCCTCAGCAGAAGATGAGTAAAGCTGCTGCCTCACCTTCAGGGCATACGCCAATTTAAAACAGTTGAAAACCCTCTGATCTTCAAACCATTCCTCTCATCTTGACCTTCTTTTTCTTTTATATTCTTTTTTTTTATTCCAATCCAGACTTCTTTATTTTCTGAAAAAAACTAAATCAAACTCTGCTAGAGGAACTAAGCTTTCATCTCCCCCTAAACAAATGATTTGAAAAGCAGTTGTAGGCAAATCCAAAAACTTGACAAAAACCTAATTTTTGTGTCGGCAAACAAAAGTTTTGTCTCGTTCCTATTAAGAAACATGCTGAGGGCGAGGAACCTAAACGCATCGCAGATTAAGTGTGATTCAGAGATGATTCTACCCAAGACAGACTGTTTTCACATGGACGGTACGTTTAGGGCTGCTTCCATATGACTCAGTGCTGAAACACACTGTGACAAATTCAACATGACTCCAAAGAATAAACAAGTTTAGAGAGGCCAAATAGAAGAAAAAAAAGTTTCCCTACTGTTGGCCTAATTATCAAATGAAAAGTCATTTGTTGCAGTTAAATAAGAATATGGCAAGAATGTTATTTTTGTGGGAAAAGCTAAGGCTGAGAATAATAAGAAATATATATATAAATAAAAACACCATTCTTTATCCCCATAAGGAAAAAAAGAAAAAATGTACCCAAAAACGAAAACCTTGATAGTGATGTAGTGGTTTACCCTAAACTTTTGGGGTGGAGTCTCGCAGAGGTATGAGGCAGCATTTATGCTAAACAAATAATTACGGTATGAATGTACTATAATAATTCTTGAATAGAGAACAAATGTGAGGAAAAGTAACATTATGAAAGTTTGTTTCTTTACATATTTAGTAGTATTGTGTGTGGATGTGGAGTCCCTGCCCAGAAGCTAATGCTGTTTGTAGCATGCTAATTTTTGGGAAGATAAAACCACTACAGTTTGCATCGCTTAGGCTCTGGTAATGATCAACTTAAACAGTTTCATAATGTTTTGACTAGAAACTTTTTCAATGAGGAGTTGACCTGAAAGTGAAATACTTCTTGTGTTTCCCTATGCAGCAGAAACCGCTTCCCGTAGCTACTATAAGAGCTTTCCTGTCATGGACTTCTCCAGCTACCAACCCGTAGCGCCTCCTGCCTTCCAGCCCTCGCAGCCTAAGGAGAAGTCCTACATCCACCAGCCTCTGCCTGGGCACCGCGACCTCCACACCCCTCTGTCCATCTCCATCCCGTCCAACCACCTGGAGCACTCGCGCCTCCCCAAGACCACCACGCACCCGTTCATCTCCAACTCGGCCTTCAAAGCCTGGGAACCGGCCGGCCGCCACGTCCACAGGCAGACCTCCGCTCCGGCGCACACCTCCTCCTCTCTTCACAGCTCCAACCGGAGACACGGCTACTCGACACGGCGGCAGCAGAGCATAGAGAACCTGCAAGAAGTGGTTAACCAGTCCTACGGAGGTATGTATGGAGGAGGAGGCGGAGGGCAGGGTCACCACAGCCACGGCCAGCACACTTCTCAACCCTCATACTACAACCACACCAGGCAGAAGAGCTACTCCACCCACAGCGCCACCGAGGTGACTGTCTGAGTGTTTCAGTGAGAGTGACCTACCACAATGCTAAACTCAAGAACAATTTTGAAGCGAGCGAGGTACTGCACTTCCTTACAGTTCAACAAACCAGGGGTTAAGCAAGGACACGTCTTCCAATGTACACGAGAAAAGCAAGAGCTCAGATTTTCAATGTGTGGAAAAGAACCAGGAGACAGACTCATTCCTACTCATGAAGGACTCACGCTAGAAGATGGGTTAAAAACACGCTCAGGCTCCTCTCTGCTGCATGGGGCTTTGTAGATGTTTAACCGCTGCAGATATCACAGGATTACAGTTGATCAAGCTCTGTAGAGATCCGGTCTGGATAAAACTAATGTTTTCCTGTCTATATTTTAGAACTTGGAGCTTGGTTTTGTCCACAAACTTAGTTTTATTTTTAATGTTTTGGTTTTAATATGGATGTCGGAGGAGCAAATTCCAAACTCGTGTTAGCCTAGGGAGTTAGCTGCCTGGCTAACCAGCTGTTCATATGAAGTCTGGGGTTAAACAATGAGTGTTCATTTTACCAGAGTCTGGTACGGCTTTGACACAAAACCACAGAAACACCCAGTGTATATTCATAACAGAAGAGGAAACGGCTAATTTTAGCATTTTTCATTGTTTTTTATGAAATATGCTAATTACATCAACATAAACCATGATACAGAAAGATGTAGCTCACCTCTGGGAGAAGCATATAAAATTCAAAACTGGCTTATTATTGTTGTTTTTTGTTTCTGTATTTATAATAATGCGATCAGGTTGTCAAGCAAATCATTTGAAAAGCTAGCATACAAGCTAATATTACTACTAGCTGTTTTTGATAACTTGTTTGTCCAAAGAAATTCAAACTATCTGAGAATCTGGAAAGTTTTTGTCATTAATAGTAGTTCTTAAAGACAATTTTCATTCTTAAAATAAAAGTAGTCTCAAGGTAGTTGAAGTAAATAAACATTTATTTTAGAAATATGTAGTTACATAGTAAATTATAGTTAGCCTGTGCTCA
Source organism: Brachyrhaphis roseni (assembly GCA_903066815.1). Taxonomy (NCBI): domain Eukaryota; kingdom Metazoa; phylum Chordata; class Actinopteri; order Cyprinodontiformes; family Poeciliidae; genus Brachyrhaphis; species Brachyrhaphis roseni. The sequence continues at coordinate 2,857 of CAEFZY010008504.1, read as the reverse complement.
AACTGGCCCATGTTTTGGGGTTATGTATATGAAACTGCTCCTTTGAGTTTTATAATTCAAACATGGTGTTTATTTTATGCGTTTTCAATAAATATAGATAGCAATAGAATAAGGAATCATGCAGTGCCTTGCAAAAGTATTTATACCACCTGAATTATGAATTATGTCATATTTAGTCACTTAATCACAGCCTTCAATGTAATTTATGTGGTTTTATGTAATAGAACAACATAATGGGTACAATTGGAAGGAAATGTTACATGTTTTGTTAAATGTATATATATATTTTTTTACAAATAAGAATATAAAAAGTGAGTTTTTGGCCACTTTACACAGAGACCCCAAAATAAAATCCTGCGCAATCAACTCCCCTGAGAAATCCTCTTTTGTTTTTAATCTCAGAATAAATTTAAAAAAAAAAAACATTTTCTGTTTCCAGGTGAACAAAGCTGGTAGAAACACCCCAGAAGACCTGGGGCAGCCGGGTTCTAACAGGCGACAACTCAAAACTTCAGAGTGTGAATACTTCTGCAAGGCACTGAAGTGACCACTCCCTTTAACCAATAAGGGTATTTTTTTTTCTTTCATATATCTTTTGTTGCACTGTTAAAAAACAAAAATAGTATTAAAACGGTCAAATATACATTGATTCTTTAACTTAATAAATGCAAACAACTATTTTTTTTGTTCAAATCGGGTAGAGGTTTATGCAGCAAAGAAGTCAGTCCCATTTTGCTTCATGGGGCTGACTTCTGTCAAATTTTCACTTCATTCATGAGTTAAAAAAAGAAGTTAAAAATCAGCATGAAAGATAACGTTTCAGTCAGAAAAATAGAGCATTTTCAAAAATTTGCAACTCTTGTAGTAAATAAAAAGAGCGTCCTGGAGTGAAGAGAAGTTTAGATTCTTTAGTGACGATTAAGAAGTTTGAAAATCTGCTCGTCCGATGAGGACAGTTTTTTGAAATTGTGTTGCTTATGGTTTAGGGAGACTAGAAAATACGTCTCGGTTTATTGTACAGCTGAAGCGTTTCACTCACTGTTCTCTCGGTCTACCTCCATCCGTTCTCCTTTTCCTGGATTTTCCACGATGAAACGCACTTTGCATTCTCTTCCATCAGGCCAAGCGTACATGGACAGCTTCCCCTGGGTCACATTAACTCGATGGTGAGGACAATTCCACCGTCATGTCAGCTTCTATCAGCCTCCATCCCAACAGGAGAGGGGGTGGAGGGGACAGCGAAGGAGCCAGAGGCTAAGACTCTTTAGAAAAAGAAGATAAAGGAGGTAGAGAGTAGAGGAAAATAGAAAAACAAAACGTACATTGCTACGTGTTTTCCTTCCTCGGAGGGGGGAAAGGAAAGGAAGTCAGTGTAGATCTGGGTCTTTCACTCCTGAACTGTCTGAGTCATACCTCCGAGTGTGTAGATGCCTGTGTGTGATTTCTGACCCGCGGGTTATTATTGCAGGGGAATTTATTGAGGCACTTCCAGGCCTGGAGGGTTTGACATCTTTTATTTGATGTGGCCTGGATTTCAAAGGACGTTATACAGCAGCTGCAGCTGTTGCTAGGTTCACGCAGCAACCAATGGAGTCCCTCGACTGGACTTCACAGCGGACGAAACCCGCAGGAACCGTTGCAGTGTTCGGCGCCTCCATCTAGGAATGCTTCCCATTAGATTCAGTAATGAGATTTCTGTTGTTTTCCTTTAAGATTTTCATTTTGTTTTATTTTGTAAAACGGTGATGCTTTTGCTGGGGTTTTGAGTTTTGGAATTGGATTAAAACAATTCAGGTGAGACGCGACATGAAAAAAAGAATCTGAATTGTTAATTATCAACTCCTGGTTAAGACGTTGAAAGAGGATTAGAATGAATTATTCTGCTATTGCAGCAGCATAATCTCACTGAAATATTTAGAAAAAAAATCCAACCGTTGATTTAAATTCATTAATTTATTTCAAGAAATAATCATTTTCAGAAATAGCACTTGGGGTCACTAAGTCTTCACGACAGCCATACAACGCCAACCAACTTACCATCACAAACATAAACAGAGTTTACTAAAAAAGTGAACTGGGACTGGGTGCCAGCATGGACACTGTTTAGTTCTAAGCTGAGCCAACCAGATTTACCAGTACTTTTTAACTATAGCGTAGCAAGTAATTAAAGATGTTAGCAAAATCTAACTTGGTAAAGATGTTCCAAGGGGCTTGCTTTTTAACAAACGAAAACAAAAAAAACTGTTGACAACTGAACAAAATAAACAAGGCAGCCATTTGTCAAGACGAAAAACTGCTAAACACATAAAAATATTAGCAGAAGCTAACCCTAAACTACTAAACACAACTATACTAGCATAAGCTAACGTTAAACTGCCAAACCCTCAAAAATATTAGTGGTAGATGAAATTGATCTTTTAAATACCGTATTTTCCGGGCTATAAGTCGCTCCAGAGTATAAGTCTCACCAGCCATAAACTGCATAATAAAGAAGAAAAATACACATATAAGTCGCACCGGAGTCTAAGTCGCATTTTTGAGGGAAATTTATTTGATAAAATCCAACACCAAGAACAGACATGTCATCTTGAAAGGCAATAAAAATACAATAGAGGCAACAACAGGCTGAATAATTGTACGGTATGCTAACGTTACATGACAAACAACGAACTGAGAACGTGCCTGGTATGTTAACATAACATGTTAAGAGTTATTCAGATAACTATAGCATAAATAACATGCTAACAAGTTTACTAAACCATCCGTGTCTCTCCAAATCACTAAACGCAATGAAATCTTCGTCCTCAGTGTCGCTATAAACAGCTCGGCTAACTTCTTCTACCTCTCCGAAGGTAGA
>CAEFZY010008500.1:0-10055 GCA_903066815.1 Brachyrhaphis roseni | reverse complement strand
TGCCAGTTTGGATCAGGCTTCCTATCAAGCTATAAGAATGTTGGAAAACATGCTAACAAAATGCCTCAGACCTGCAGACCAGAGGCAGTTCTAGACACAGGCTAACAGAAGTGGCTCTTTGGCCACTTGTACAAGTTTATGTCGGTGGGGGTGGGTGACATGAAATGCTCAAAAATATGTAGTTGCGCCCTAGTGTGCACACCTGACGTTGCTCACAGTGGTCCTCAGTGTGCTCAGGGAGGCTGTGTGTATGCCCAGCTACATGAAAAATTAGAGGGAACATTTGAGTGGGATGTTCATGCATAACTATCTCTTCAGTCCTAAGGTACCAACATAGAATCATTTAAATACTGTTGGCTGTTGACTACAACAATACTGTAGTAGTAAACAGTATTATTGCTTATTATTTTCACCCATTAATGACTGCAGTATACCCATCTTCTGATGACTACATTCAACAAAAAACCCACCATGTCATGAAGATTAAATTAGATCCACCACAACCTTTGGGATGTGGTGACATGGGAAATTTACATCATTGTCATACAGCAAACAAACCTGAAACAACTGTGTGAGTCTATAACATTGATATTGATCAAAAGACCAAAGGAGGTAGAAATGTTTCTATCCCAGTAAGAATTAAGACAGTTGTTTGATATTTTTTATTACACCATATTTTAATTGATTGTGGTTCTGTAAAATAATTACCTTATTGACTCTTTACCTGTAACTAAGTCTTAATAGCAGTATGGGACCTCTTCGAAATCTACAAAGATAGGATAAGCACATTTTGAAATGGTAGACTCCAAGTCGATTATGGAAAATTATTTTAACTTAGTGGTTGTCAAAGAAGATATTAAATTTCCTCCAAAATGTCTCAGAGTTGATGTAAGGTCAAAGCAATGTGGCTCTTCATGGACCAAAAATGCAAAGGTAAGAAATGTCAATGGTCAAAATGACCATTGAGCAATATTTCTATCCTTTATCATTTTAGCAATAAACGTGTAAAGCAGAAGTTCCAGCACCGGCAAGCTAATGGAAAAAGGATTATGTGTGGCACAACTAGGTGTGGAGACAAACTGTTAAGGAAAAAAAGTCAATAGGGATGTTGTCTCAGCTACATGCTGAGTAGCTGAGCTACGACTGATGCTGCTGCTTCTCAATCGGAGTCTCAGCTCAAGAGAGCATTGTAACCTTATCAAATTAGTTTTGGGCCCAGCCTGTCAGCCAGTGCTGCTGGGCTGGCAGCCACCACCATGATTAGTCATATTGAATTATACATTTGGGGCATGTGCGACACCTTCCATATTAACAGTTCATAGAGCTACACACACTCATACATACACACATTCGGAGTGGCAGACATACTGTAGATATAGACACGAACTCAAACGGTGATGAAAACAAGCACACATTCATGCATGCACACGCACACACACATGAGACAGAAAACACACAGTTTCTGTTTTGGAAGAGGGTGATGCGGATGTGCGTAAACAGGATTAGGAAAGACGGTTCCACTGTCACACAGACCTCCAGATTGTAATTTTTATGCCTCTCTGACAGCTTGGCACGGCACTAAGTCACCTAATGTTTGCTCTGACATGAAATACAGACCTGGGCACAGATGAGGTTATCAGTGGGGGGATATAAGTGGGAGGAAACGCGTCTAGTCTGATTGGGAAAGCTGTTTGGCGCTTTTGGCCAGCCATGGTTTATTGAGGGGGCAGGATGACAGTGGCCAAAGACAGGAAAAATATTCACCATAACTGGGTCTGATGAAACCTACCTAGAAGTGGCTGAAAGATTACAATCCTCTTCATTAAATTTATCTCCTGCGACATAAACTTTTAATACGCACACCAGCTGTGTGTATGGGACTTCCAGGGCAGCTGAAATGACTGTAACCTGTAATTACTGTTCCAGCACTTGATTAGAATAATCTGATTGCAATTATTCAGTGACTTTAAAATACAAGCCTCGAGCTACAGAACAATAATTCAAGGGCAGTGATTGGGAACGTGTTTCTTTTTTGGCTGTAAAATGACGTTTTAATCTACGCAGAGTGAAAGAGGTTCCCTGCTAAGGAGCCGGCTCCCTTCAATTAAAGCCCATTTATGCAGCGAGGGGGAAGACGTTGCGCTGCGATGTGGAGTTAATCACCGGGCAGACACTTTACGGAGTTCTCACGGATCAGGGAACTAACCCCACTAAACGGGTAAACACGCAGAAATGCAGCGCACTGGGAGGGCCACCAACAACACACACACGCACAGAGGCCATACTTGATTATGATTTTTCTTCAAAAGCTGATTACATGGCGGAACAAAAATTAAATGTTAAAAGATCATTAAATTAACTCTAAAGAAAGTTACAGTCCCTTACAAAAAAAATAAAAAAATCTCAAAGCGAAAAAGGAATATTTTATACTCCTTGAATTATATTTCATTTTGACTCATTCAACAACAAAAGTCAATGATAACTTTACAGGGGTTTGAGTTACCAGATCAACACAAAATAGTGACCTGTAAAAGGAAGAGAAAGAATACATGGTTTTCAAAATTTTAACGAAACGGGGAAAAAGGAAGTGTGTGTCATTTAACTCTCTTTACTCTGATACCCCCAATTAAAGTCAAGAAAGCAACAGTGAGCACAATACATTGTAGGCTAGGCTATAAAACAACATCCAAAGCTTCATGCTTTTCAAATAGCACAGCTTAGTCCAATACCTCACAGACAGTGATACAATTATACCAAGACATGGCTGTTCTTCTAGAGTAACAGGTAATCAGAAATGAAGAGGCTGACATATTACAATCCATAACATTTATTTCCTGCTGATTTTGTTGTTCTGTCATTTTTTTCTGTTTTACACCTTTTCTAATTAAGCTATTGCTGTTTGTTTTTGGGGACCTTGATGTGGACAATAGCCTGAAACACATGGTGGTTTAATAAATTTGGCTTAATAATACTTCTAGTGCTGATAGATTTTGAACCTCTTCATGCAGCTTGGAAGGTACCAGAAACCTTATGGTCTCCCCAGAGTTACCAAGGACCTCTTGGTTGTTTCCCTGATTAATGCTCACCTGTCGGTGTTGGAGAAGATAAACTATTAGTTTGGTCTTTTGTAGCAGTGCCAAGAATAAAACCAGTGTTAAAATAAAGCCATAATGCAGTTTGTCACAAACCTTGTGTGGAGAAAAAATACATTGAACACAGGGACATATTTTGGTGGTAGTATCATAAGTTTAGGTTACTTTTCTTCAGCAGGGACAGGGAAGTTGATTAGAGATGATAATTATTCTTTTAGGTAGCTATAAAGGGCAATTCTGGAAGAAGGTTGCAAAATACTTGAGACTTAGATGTACTTTGCACCGAGACCACAGCACTCGGTGCAAAAGAATGGCTTAGATGAATGCACTTCCATGTGTTAAACTGGCCCTTCATTGGATACTTTCTCATGACAAAATGTGAAAAAGTTCTCAGGGTATGAGTACTTTTGCAGGGCACTGTATGCAATTTATCTTACATATTTTACAACACTAAAGCTAGATAATTAATATAACAGCCATCTCTTGCATATCTCATCACTTCAAGGAGTTAGTGGTAGATTAATTAAGAAAGTAATACAACTTGAAGGAGAAGTATTGCCCAGCTGGCACTGATTCCATGGTCAAAGTGAAGGACAAACATGGTGACTGTAATTTTTTCTGGGCTTCTAATTTGCATGACTTTATTCTCTTGCTCTGATTTACCAGAGGAGAGGCGATTTTTGTCCCTGCCTTAGAGGCTGACCCACCCTGGATGATTAACAGAGATGATTAGTCTTTTAACGTGGGCACTCACACAGATTTGTCCATGTCCTTCAGAAGCTGTAGACTGTGTGTGGGGTACAATGAGCGAACACGTGTCTATATATTCTAATAGTGTAATAGGAGGTCACAGGAGCGCAATAGTCAAGGGGATTGTTCAGGATTTTTGAAGTGAGATTATGTCAGAATGTTATAAGCAGGCAATACATTACCTGCAATATATAACTTTCTTGACATCTTCATTTATTATAAATCCAGATTAGTTGTTCCCGAAGGCTAAAGCTAATGGCTAGTGCTGGAGGGCAGGGACTAAAGCAGACTTCTACCCTCTTAAAATAACTTCAGTCTCAAAAATGTATCAGTTTACGAGAACACTATTTAATGACCCTTAAAACAGTAATTATGTCACGGTAGGTTGTTTAAAGAAAAGTCAATTACTTCTTCTGAGAACATGCTAAGAGTTATGGGTAGTCCAGCTCCATTTTGGATTGGTTTTGGCTGAGAAACAATGTGTGGTGTAGCTGTCCTCTGTTGCTCAAAGGTTCTGCAGCAGTAAATGCACCACCACAGGAAGATGCACCACAACTTTGATTAAACTGTTGAGGTTCACCTGAGGGTGCGACGTACAAGAACAGACAACTGGGGACATCACTGAGAAAGAATAGCGGTTATTTTTCTTCAACATTTATTTGTTTTCTTATGATTATTACTTAGTTTATAAATCTGCTTAGTATGGCTTTGATCAGAAGTAAGTGGAAAACTGATTGAAATATTTGATGTGTATTTGCTTGATGATTTTGATGAGGATATGTGGGAAAATGTAATGTTTATTGCTTGTTTCATAGATGATGATTATATGATGTTTTTATGATGTAAAGTACTTTGAACAGCCCTATTGCTGAAAAGTGCTGTACAAATAAACTTGACTAAATTAGCATCCCGAGCCACACTCCATTCCAATAGGTGATGGCAATGGACCAAAATGTCGCTTGACAATCACCATTAAAAAGAAGAAGAAGACAGAAAAGAGGAAGAAGATAACTATGGAGAGAATTCAGAGTTGAGTGTTCTGGAAGAAAGCCACTTGCAGCTAAAAGTTTTGCCTCTGAGGAAACCCACTATTTTAAAAATAAAAATTATCTGAAAACCTGTTACTGGGCTGGCTGCTCAGTGAGGCACTGGATTGAGCTGTTGGGGCAAAGAGATGAGAAACTGCTTTATGAAGTGCTAAGCAAATGGAGGTCCATGTGAGCTAACCGTACCACTGTTTTCCCCTGCCTTCATAAAAAAAAGTCCCTAGAGACATCTTTTTTCAATCTCAAAAAAGTTTTAGCGGGTAACGCTAACTCCATTTTATGACCCTTGTAATTGCTTTCATGTTCTTTGTTGTATTGCTAGTTATTTAAAAAGAACCAAAAATGTATAAAATTTTATAAAGTGGAAAATGGGGGTTTTATGTGATGTGCCACATCTGATTCAAATTCAAAGAATTTCTGGTATCTTGCAATATTAAAAATGATGCAAAATTAGTGCCCACCTAAGCCCAGTGGTATTTTGACTTTTCTGACTGCTCTACATTTTTGCTCTTCCATTAATTTGACCAGAAATGCTTCACATGTCTTTAGAATATATTTCACACTGAAAGATCACAGCTGGCACACTTCCTCCTCCTTCCATTTCTCCTGTAAATAAGCATGAATTTGTTTCTTAATAACCGTCCAATGCAAATGTGACAATGGTTTAAAGCAAGGTTCATAAAATATCTGCACTGGTGTAACATTTTAGGAAGACCGTAAAGCCCTTTGGTTTTTGATCTCTTGAACTTGCTATAAATCAAGACTTCTGGATTTACTCAAATTTGAGGCACCAGTAGATTTATCTAATGCAGTTAAGATTTTTTACTGATTGAAACATTTTAGCAGAACCTCATTTCAGTAATTCAGATAGAGATTTAACACAATTAAAATCAGATTGATTGTCCATTAGATTTTTTTTTTTAAATTGTAGCTGTCATCGTCAAGAATCCTGTTTTGAAAAGTGACTGTACATTATTAACAAAGCGTGCTACCAAGGAAGCATTAATCAGTATTACTCTTCCTTAACCTCTACGAGTGGCACAATAGGAGACATGCCCAGCCTAATCAGCTTCATTGTGTTATATCACCTCTACTCTAACTATATCACCGAGAGTTCAAAGACCTTACGCAACATGTTATTGCTGAAACCATCTTTAATCAGCTGCATTGGTCTTTGTTAGATCATGGAGGTCTAAGTCATAATGAAAATGGCAGCTAGCTCTGATAGCAGCCTAATTGGGAGATAATGAGCCAATAACATCAATGGCTAATGACATATCAAGTCAAAGTCACACCCCCCTCAGGCCACACAGAGGCTCATTCAGCGCTGATGGAGTGCATAGCTGGGAAGTATACACCATGCCCTGTACAAACAGGCTGTCTTGATGGCTTCATTACACTAATGAAAGGTTGAGGCTGACACATAAAGATGGTGGTCTAGCTGAAGGAAAAGCAGACACACCTGCTATGTAATACAATGTTTAACAGTACCCTGCAGAAATAAAACCTCACAGCACCTGCAGTAGCAGATATACCAAAGAACACAGATTTATTTATATTTCATCCAACTTCTGTCCAACAACATGTCTGCAAAAAGAAACAGAGGAAGTGCTTGTTAAATAAAAAGTAGCGCAGGAATTTTAGGAACATTTATGCTTATGTGTAGTTTGTTTGTTTGTCAGCAGACGGGGCGGGTGTTGACAGCTTAAGCGCAGTACGAGTGTGTGGGCGTGGGCACCGGAAAGTGGGTTGAAGGAGGCTGAACTTTTGTCAGCTTTCAACAATGAGCTAGCGAACAGTACTAACAGTAAACAAGCTTGATGATGCATAATCACATTAAGAGAGACACCAACCATGGAAGAGCGACCCTGCTAATCCACTCTGTGCTAGCTCTCTAACCTACACATAATCCTGGAGAGAGGGAGCACAGACGAGAGGAAGAGGGAGAAGAAAAGGGAAGAGGAGGGCAAAAGGCAGCTTTGGAAGGCAATGACTGTACGTGCAAGCTTTAGGAAAATTAATGAGCTGTTTTAAATATCTACCCTGTTGCAGCTGTTTTTTAATGTAGAGGGTTTTTGTTTTGTTCCTAACAAAAGAGCTATCATAACCATTCTAAGAAACATGTGAAACCTTTAATTGTCTAAAATAATAGCAGACCATAGTAAGGTTTACACATTAGTGTGCATAAAAACCACCAAGAAGGACTCCTAATCCTGTAAACTATAAGAATCTTAATTTTTCTGCCATAAAAAGCAAACAGTACAAAATATGTGAATTAGCTGAGAGATAACCATTTAAGTACTCAATTATTTGGTAGATTAGGTAAAAACAATAAAACTTTTACTGCACAACACAGATTTATTGTACTACTATTGCATCCACCTTAGACACAAACTATGTATTCAAATGGTTCTTGATATTGTAGCAGTTTTTACACAGCTGTTCCAATTTGGTCTGTAGTTTCATTGGGTTCCTGAACAAGGCAATTGTATGTAACTGGTATTATAGTTCCCAAGTTGAATTAAATTTTTTAGGTGTTGTGTACATGTTTTTATATTAGTCAGAATTTCTGCAGTTTCATTTTTGTGCAGAAATTGCACAGATTCGTAATAAGGAATGCAGAATTTATGAACTATTTCCCCAAGAGATAACATCTCTTTTTTTTAAGGGAGACATGGTAGGAAAAAAACAAACCAAATATGCAACCTAATTTGTTTCTATATGTCATTAGTGTAAGGGACGGTGCAAACAGTGTTGTTCAATTACAAGAGGAACTGAAGAAAACCAGTCACTTCAAAGGCTTTCTGTCTTATCTGACTTGGAAGTACAAGTCAGGCGAAGTTTGATTGGTGGATTTTCTCAAATGCGTATGCAGCAGCAGCTGAATCTGAATTGCACATTTATTTATTTTCCCTCTGTGATTGTCCTCAAAGTTTGAAGAGCCAGGAATAAAATCATAACCACAAAGTCAGAATTTGCTGCATGAACTGTGGATTATCTCAGACACCAGGGTGATGAAAAACAGAAAAGTTAGTTTCCTAAAAAGCTTATTTTGCAGAAGGCGCATAGAAGTTGTTGCACGAGGAAAAATGGCTTTGTCTTATGGAGTATCCTGTTGAACTTGCACTAATATCATAAAGCTGCGCTCTCTTCACTGTACTTTCAAAACTTTGCTGAGCTAACTTTTTCTGCCAACTCCTGTGCAGCTGCGGAAAATTCATCATTATCAGCCAGGGGATCAAAAAATGAGGAGGGGGTGAAAATGACAGATGCAGCAAAAGTTAAGAAGGAGGTAGGTGGGTGGAGATGACGTGGGGAGTGAGGATACAGAGAGATTGGAGCCAGACAAAGAGCTGTGTTCGAGAGTGTTACTGTATGGTGTGGGTGGGTGGGTGAAGTAGGGGTGTGTGTGCGTGTGCATGTGTGTTGCAAAAAACTTGGACTCTGGGGTTTAAGACCAGCTGAACTCTGAGTACTTTGTATTCCCTTCACTGCCCTCCATGTTCCTCTGATAGTTAAGTTTTTTTGGCAAAGTTCAGAAAACCAAGACTAGCTTCCTCTGGGTCCGTTACACAGTTTTCTTTCTGGCAGCTCAATCTGCACTGTGGCTGTACATTGTACTTTTGGGGAAATTCTACTGTTATTCTTTTTCCTGTTTTTTTTTTTTTTCCTGTGTAGACCCATTAAAACAAACAGTCATGTTCTTTATGACCATAGTATTAAATGACTCATTCTACTACTGAATACTCTGGAAAAAAAATAAATATCTATCCAGGTTTTGAACTGGTCAGTGTAATATTTTATAGATCTCATATATAATTGTAGACATTAGAAAATAAGCTTCTGATTATAGTGATTTTAATAGTTTTAGATTTGTCAAATTGGGATTACACAAAGATTTTAGCAGATATACAACATAAACACAACTGCCTTGAATAACTTTTTGAGTATATTGTTTCAGATCAAAAAATTGCCAATAAAAATGTCATAAACAGATTAAAATAAGTAAGAAACTATGTTTTTTTTTTTCATTTCCAAAAGTGCTTGACATGCTTTTCAGCATCACACCAAAACTATAAACCTTACAATTTATTTTTCCAATTCTGTAAAATTTGTCTATGAATTATTCCACTGATAAAAAAATTATCAAACTTGTTTGAAAGTGTGTTTACCTCTCTCTGTGCTCTTGTCTCCCAGGGACATTGAAGCTAGCTTTATTGTGTATTTCTTTTCCTTTCCACATTAACTTACCCTCTGACACACTGAAGCACACATCATAGAGAGAACGTTAGCATAAAACACTTTTTCAAATCTAATTAAAGCACAAAGATCAATATTTTTTAATGCAGCAATTGTGTTTCAGGTTTTGGTCAAAATGTGTAAAGGGAGTGAAAAGAAATGTATTTAAATCATAAATATGGTTCTCAAATTAAGTATTTTGAAATAAAATAAATATATTTACTAAGTTATTGTAAATTTACTGCATTAGAAAAAAATCTTTACAAAACACAAAGTGTTGGTTTTACATAAGGCATATATTAAAAAGAAATTGGTAATACTTTAAAGGAGAAAAACAACATTGTTAAAATCAATCAATTAATCACTGCCCTCTCAACCCCCCCGGAGCTCCGCCCCTGGCTCTTGTGCTTCCAAGTAGGATCAAGGAGTGTCAGAAAAAAAGAAAGAGATAAAACAGAACAAACAGGAAAAGAACCTAAATCAATAAAGACGTGGATGTAAAGTTATGAGAGAAGATGCCAGAATAGAGCTGTAGCCTGAACAGCCCTTCTGACCTGTTTCCAAATAATTATGCGTAGAAAAAAAAAATTAAGTCCCAGAGAACAAGAGCAATTTTCCCACTCTTGCTCACAAAAAGTAGGGCCAGCTGAGAGATGAGAGGGTTGGCCGCATTGTGTTGCCCTACTTAAATCTATCTTTCAATTCACTAAATGTGTTATTTGATTTGGCAACGAGACTCGTCTGTCCCACTGAGAAGCATGCAGTGTTGGCTGCCTTTGCCAAGTTTGCTGCACTTCGGTAAACTGCCTTCGCCTTGAAGATTGACCTTAGACTTAGTGGGTGGTTCTGCTCTGTGTGAAATGAGTGTGTAGGAGATGTAAATATATATATATATATATATATATATATATATATATATATATATATA
>CAEFZY010008498.1:0-14293 GCA_903066815.1 Brachyrhaphis roseni | reverse complement strand
TATATATATACACACACACAAACATTTCTGAAGATTTTCAGTTTTCCCGGTTTTTATATTCAGGAAGGTTCAAAGGAATTTATTTTGTTTTAACCATTAAATTAGAAATGTCCTTTTCCATTCATTTTCTTTGGAACTTGTGAGGTGACAATCATTTGTCCTCATCCAGCAAAGCAACTGGTCTAATTGGTATATGTGAAATTTTGAGCTTGTTCACATAGATGTGCAAACGAGGCTTAAACAACAAGAGAAAGTTGAAAATGCTCAACTTTTGTTGTCCACTCACAGAAAATTCACAGAAAATTGTTGGTTGCTCCCTGTTGAGTCTTATTGTTGGTGTTCTTGTTGACTTCCCGTTGTGGGGAATATTTACACAGGTGGGCACAATTGAGCACTGCACTCAAGCCAAATGTAACTGAAGGCTGTGTTGTTTTTTCTCTGTCACTTACTAGTATTTCCAGCCTTTTAAAGATGGCATTGTGTGTCGCTTCCATAATGCTCTGCTGTGAATTAATTAAACCTCTCTGAGAGATAGGCCTTTTTAAATAAAGACCTATCTTCATTTTGTGGTCCCGATATTTCACCTCTTAGGTCTGTGAAGTTCTTGTCTACCAGATCAACTTTGATCCTCGCTTTTGAGAACTTCTTTGAACTCTCTCTTGATCCTTTGGACGGCTATATTAGCATGAGTCAATGCATACTTTAGATAGACTAAATACTGAATGTTTACTTTTAATTGATCTGAACATATTGTTTTTGCACTGAGAAGTGCATCACTTACAGTTTGAGTCTCATTATGGGGAGATGCACTCTTAAAATTGAAGAAAGTTTTCATCAGCAGGGCCAACCCTGATTACTGAAACTGTGCCCTTCAGCTTCTCTTAGTACAACCCCTCCTTAATTTTTGCTCCAATTTCTTAAAATTTGTTGATCCTAGATGTTGACAATGTAAGACTTTGTGTAGAATAGAACATAGAAAAACATATATATTTTTTATTAATATCCAAACTCCTAAATTCATTCAGAAAACTACATCTCCTTCTGTGTCTAACTCATGTACAGATTTGGAAGCACACATATAGACCAGCAGTCATTCATGCAAAGCCACACATGAATGCTCCCGCACCCACCCACCCACCCACCCAACCAAATACACACATGCACCCCCCCGCCCATGCACACATACACACACACTGTGAACCCACAAGCAGAGAGTCTGCCCATCGTAAAGCAAGTGGTGACGGCCTGATTGATCCTCCAGCGAAAATAGGCGATATTCTCCCAACATCGATATCAATAAACCCTCTTAGGCCTGAGGCTTTTCAGGGTCTGCTTTTGTTTCTCTTCAGAAGAGAGCTAAGAAAAATCTATAGGCAATTGATGGTGTCTGGGAGAAAGGCTCTATTGGAGTATATCAAATCAACATATGGGAGAAGGGAAAGTTTGGCCCTGTGAATTAAACTGCTTTTGCTCCAAGTTCAGAAGTAGAGAGGGAAGGTGGTGGCAGTAATTCAAAACTATGGAAATACTGGAAAACAAGTAATAATAGACGTGAGAATTTCTGACCGTCATTGCCCCAATGTCCCCATCCATTCATTATCCATGCACAGCTATCCTTGCTGGGTCATGAGGGGCTGGTGTCTCCAGCGGTCATTGGGCGAGAGGTGGGGTCAACCTGGACAGGTCACAGATCACGGACTCACAACCAGTTCATTTTATAGAATTATATGAATGTAATGCTACACGGATGTAACATTAGAGCAGTATAGAAAATTGTTAATGAGGAAGCAGTTATTTTTACAATTTAATTTAAAATTCATTCATAAAATAATGGTATAAGTCATTTTTTGTTGCCAAAAGATGATTTAGGTTAAAAAAATCACTTTCAGCAAAAATTTACTTGGGTCATTACTTTAAGGATGATCTGTGTATAATTGTATTAAACCATTTTCTTTATACATAACCTAAATTGTATAAAGAGTTCTTTATAAACTCTCTTACTGTCAGACAAAACTCTTCCAATTTATTTATTTTCTGAATCCTTAAATAGCACTGAAGATAATAAAGGTCAAGAAACCACAGGAAAGTGTGGATCAAAAGTATTTTCTGTAAAGGTTTTCTTGTGCTAATAGCCTTTATTCACCACAACCAACATTTTTCTCGTTATAAAAAGTAATAATACTTCTGAGTGATCCATCAAGAGTCTGTACTTGAATCAAGTTGATAATTTGTGGATGGAATAAAAGATTAAGGCAATGACAAAGATGGCTTCCACCCTCAAACTTGCAGCGTATTGCCGAAGATAGGTCGTCAAAATACAGGTGAAAAAATGCACAAAAAATATTTTTATTGCTGTAAATCCAAAACTATTTTTTCCCTCCTTTTCAACATTCTGTTTTAATAAAATGCAAATGAAACCAGAAACATTTCTCATAGTTTTATTGTTTTTTGAGAGATGTCTGTCTTGTGTCTTTTCAGAAACAAACGTCTCTGTTGAATGCAAATGTCAAACTTTTATAAAGAGCAAAGAAGTAATACAGATACTTTTTTGGCTTCCTGTTTTCCTTACATGTCTGAAGAAAAGTTGTAACACAGCTTGTTGACCAGCCTTCAGAAGAGGCCGACATTTCTGCATGTAATCTGCAGAGTGAAGGTCTTACACATATAGCTGGCATTATTTTTAAATAAGTATTATGTGTTTTTCAGGCACATAGTATAGCATGGCCATTTCACGGCATATTCAAGTAACTATGAATATAGTTACTTCAGCTAGGGTCAAGGTTGTAAAAAGAGTTCAGTGAAACAAACTGACAATTTTAGTTCAGCTTGCAGGGCGTTCCAAGTAGAGGAGACAGAAAAACTAAAATCTTTCTCTCCTTTTTCTGTTCGTACACATCGAGGTGTAAACAATCCTTAGAGAGTAAGGCATGAGTGCTGTCTGTTCTCAGAATGAAAGTGCATAAATAATTAGGAAGTAGGCCAATAAGAGACTCTTCCACCAGAGTCATCTCCAGTGTGTATATCACGTAATAATGCAGGGAAGACATGCCAGCTGGAGAGTACAGATCACAGTGGTGGGTGAACAACCAGTGATACATCTCAAAGCACAGTGATACACTGGAGTCAAGGACTGCAGACAGTTGTTTGAAGCATACATATAGACAACACCATAGTCAAGAACAGGCAAAAAAAAATTATCAAAAGTTTCTGAGCTCTGAGGGAGAAACAAGATTTGTTTCTGTAGCGAAACCCAAACTTCACCCTTAATTTGGAGATTATATGTTTCACATGAAGTTTAAAAGAAATTTCCTTATGAATAATTAAGCCCAGGTACTTATAACTGGAGACACTTTTGACAACTTTACCTCGGGCAGTTCTTATGAGAGGGATATTCTCCAATTGAATGGATACATTTGATTTATCAGCATTTAAACTCAGTTTTAGTTTCTCAAAACAAACCTGCACTTTAACAAAATCAGCCTGCAGACATTTGGATGCCTGATCAATTGAATTAGAACAACAATAAATTACACATTCACCTGCATACCAGCATTGAACTGAGAACAGGTGTTTGCTAATTGCTGCTGGCTAGTTTGAAGGAGCTGAGTGGGGGAGGGCTGCTGTGTGAGGCCAAAACTCAGAAGCTTGGAGACTGCAGCTCTGAGGAAGAACTTCATCCTCGAAGACGGTGCTAGGTCCAACTGGACGATTTGCACAGCTGGATGGTTGCTATGGAGATTAAAGGATTTCTCAAACATAAATGAAAGAATCGACTCAACACTCCAGGTATGTTTTTGATGAGAGATTAACATTATAACATGTCACAAAGCTCAAAAAAGACAACTTTGCATAATATTGCCTCTGTAATGTAAAGGATGTTGTGGTGATGAGAAGTCTATAAATGCAAGCAGATAAAAATAAATACAGTTATTTGGACAAAACTACCCTTCACACACATGCACACACCCACACCCACAAATTCACACTGGAGCAGCAGTATTTGCTTTATGCATGAGGACAGGTAAAAAACACACAACGTCCACAGAGGACACAGACTGTAATTGAATGTGACTCCCTCTGAATACTCTCCATAGCTTGGGGATCCTGCCAGGTAATTGGAATATACAGCTCCCTCAACCACTGCTGAACTCCACAGGGAACCGAGGCTGTCAGCCGCTGACGGTCCAACACAAGTTTAGCTGTGTTTGGGTGGCAGGAGATTTCATCCTGGGCCTGCATGGTGGTGTATTGGCTAGCGCTTTTTAATTACATCGACAACGACTTTAGGCCGGAACCCTGCCGGGACCCCTGACTGTGGGACTGCTCTCCCTGTGCATGCTTGAGTTTTCTCTGGGTACTCCAGACTTCACAAACACACTTGTTAATTAAATTGGTGATTACAAATGAACTTTTAGGATGAAACTTTGCCCTGTGATGGACTGGGAACTTGTCTGTCATGTAGTTCTGCTCTCCACCTTGAGATTCCAGAGCCACTAGCAGCTTCAAATAACTGTTTGCTGCTTTATAAAGGCATTTTAACAGCTGCTCTCTTAATCTGATGAATTTGTCTAACAGAAACCTTCCTCATTATGCCTTCATCTGTACAAACCCATATTTGTTTTGAATCAGCTCTTCACAGTACGATAACGTTTCAGTTTTTGTTAAATATCTAATGTTTTCATACTTTGTCATACAGCACTACGCTATCTGACGATTTCCACCAGCAGAGAGATTCTTTCTCTTTCCCATATTGCTTGAAACCTGTGGCCTGCTTAATAATGTGGAACATCCTTCTTAAGTAGATTTCCTTTAATTGAGCTCACCAGACAAACTAATCAACCAGCTCCCTGAAATTAAGTATTATGATTCAAAGAGCCCTGATACACAATACCATCTATAAATTTAATAGCACATCAAAAAATTGTTTCTTTATGATACTTAAATCCAATTTGCATAATAATTTGGAACACGGTGTGGATCAGTTTCCTGAAAATCTGGATCAACGAGTGACGACCAGAAGGACAGATTCCATCAGGACAGATGGAGACGTAATGTTTAATTCACATGTACTTACCTTTATTCAACTTCCAGAATTCCAAGTTTGTAACTTTAGATTAATACACTCTGTTAGAAAACAAGCTTTTTTCTCCTAAAACCTTTTTTGGGTGAGAAATATTAACGGAAATGAACTGATAATGTCACTTTTAGTCAGTTTAGTCAGAAGATCAGATTTCTCTAAATCAAATTAGAATAAAACCTGACCTGATCGTGAAAAATGGATGTCATTTTTGGATTCAGTGGTGCAATATAATCCTAATTCAGTTGAAAGAACATAGACAACTTCCAAAAAAAAAAAAGTAACCCAGTGTGATTGAAAAGATTAGCGTTAAGGGCAAACAGCAAATGATGAACATAAAATAGTCCTGTCAAAGTAAGTTCTACTGAAAAAGTCAAGCATGCACATGGAGGCATGACAAATTTGTAAAGCTCACAGTGTATGGACACACACAAAAAAACTGCACATAAGCAGCTGACATAGTAGGGCAACCAGTCCCACCTATGCTACAAGGTTCAGGATACACACAGTGAAAATGACAACTGCATGTCACCGTACTTCTGAAGACAATTTCTAACTTTAAGAAATTGTTTTCCTTTGCAGTAAAGGTATTTATTACCACCCTCATATCTTTTTAGTTTTGTAATTTTCATGCTGTCCACCTACCCTGGACTGTTGCTTTTCTCTTTTCTTCAGTTGTGAGTATTGTTATCTTTCCTACATCAATAGTGAATCACATAATTATCATATCATAATTGCGATAAAGATGGCTTTGACAGAAATCATTTCCCGTATCTAATGCAGCGCTAATCAAATTTGTTCCCCCCACTCATTAATGCAACCTCTGGTGATGGACTTCTGGACATTTGTTTGTGTGAGCTCATAGGTAGAGGACGACGGTAAATCGCTGGTGGTGGTCATCTGCTACCTGGACGAGATTGATTATTAGGGCATCCTCATGGCTAAGTTGTCTTGGAGTAACCGCACATGAACACATGCACGCGCACCTCCTACACATTACTATTAAATACTTGTTTTCAATATGTTCTTTTTAACTTTTATTGATTGAGCAAAACGTATCTTGTCACATTACTGACATGCCTGGCAGCAGAGATAAGAGAGCAGTCAGTCAGTACAGACAGTTTGTATGTAAATTACTGAGTCAGTCTAATTTCTAACAAAAGATTTCCCTTTGAATACATAAAAAAAGGAAAAGAAAAGAAAATGCCCTGAGCTATTTTAAACCGGCACAATTTTTTTTTTTTTTTTTTTTTTATGAAAATGCGTGCGGTATGATTTGGTCAGCAGATCACCAGGATGCAAAACCAACACGCTCTTTTCAAATGCATCTCTTTACCTCTGCTCACTGCAGCCAAGTTAAAGGATGAATGAATCCACAGTTCTTTGCTTATTTTAGGATAATTTGCGAAGATTTGTCTTTCAAAAAAAGAAATGACATAAGCATTATTTTGAAAAACAAACCCAGGTCGTGGTAACACACAAAGCAAGTAAGGCTTGTAAGTTGATAAGTCTTCCTCATGGCTTAGTCTTCAGTTTGTCTTTTCTATCTATAAATTCAAACATCATAAACAGGGTTTGGTCTCTTTCTGGGTGAATGATTTGTTAATACACAAACTTCCTGAACAGTCAAGAAATATTTAATTACTAGAGTTATGACATATGGAGGCCGTATTGGATTTTGTGGTTGAGGTTAGCAATTAGCCTCCTTACAAAATGTTTGCAAACTTTTACACATTTAGTGATGCATCATCTAACAGCTTTGGTGGAATGACTTTCTTCTCCCGTAATTAGGCAAATTTTGTCAGGCTTTTGTTCTTTAATGTGTCGAAGCAATGATATCAATTTTCATAGTTGTTTAATTTTTATGAAACAACAAAAATTAAAGGACAAAACAGTGTGTGCATCTCCTATGTTTCAAATTTACCTTAGTAGAGCATATGAAAATAATCACGAGTCTGAGAATATCAGACCTTTTAAGACAGTCTGTTGAAAAGAACAGTGGTATTAACTGCTGTACTGTAGATACCAGCGTGGAGGTATCTCTCCTAACTGTGATGATTTGTCTAAAAATATTGGTGAAAGAAGGCAACACATATGATGTGAAAAATGCCAGAGGTCACCAACACAGGAACAAATGAACAAAGGAAAGAAAGAAAGAAAAGTTCAAATTTGGTTGAGTTGTTTGCTCTTGCTTAAATGTTCCTCTACTTAGACGATTAGGAATGTGCAAGGAATCCATCAATGGACCGGCCATTTTCACAAATGTAAATAATTCAGTGGTAGATTCCTTTTACCAGTTCCTTTTGCAGACAGCCTTATCACGTCAACTAAATGCAATTGGAAGTTATAAAAACAGCAAGCAGAGGCAGAGAAAGAAGATGTGTGATAGGGATTGGGGGTTGTGAGAGAAGGAGACTTGCATGTACTGAGGAAGTGTGAGGCATGTTGAGTAATGAGCGCTGCTGCTCCCAGAACAATCACGGTCTCCATTTTGCCGTGTGTTTCTACCTGATGTACGGCCTGAGCTGTGGGAACTGCTGTAATAAGACCATTTGGACCTCTCATTGGTGAGCATTAGCAGCAAATATCTCCTATAGTTCCAAAGACAGCCTGAAGGGCTAAAGAGAGAGAGTAGTGTTATGTGTGCTCCTCACTGGGTCCAAGGTGATGTAAGCTGTTGACTTTGGTGACTAAATGGATTGAGCTACTGTCTTTAAGAAACCTTAAAACAGCATAAGAAGAAATATAAACTTCAATAGTTTATAAAGATTAAGATAAAGCGCAAAAGGTGCATAAGTCATTTCCTCTCTGGGCTTATATTGAGATAATGGCACATGCCTCACTGCTGAGTGTTTTAGGGTGCTGGGATTTGGGTTTACGTTTTCTCGTAGGCGAAAGGTCGAGCCATCTCAGCAAATTTAGAGTCAATCTGCTGAGTGAGAATGAACACCGTGTGCTAGCTGCCGCTACATCTCAAACCTGCTAAACACCATGGCAAGACAGTCATGGCAAGACTGAAGTAGAAGACCATTGAAATCAGCTGTAGAATCTTCTTTGAAATCTGTTTAAGTGTAGGACCAGATTTTTCACAAGAGTTTTGGTAAGAGATTACAAATAATCTTTACTGTGCAGCAAGAAACTTTCTCAGCAATCCTAAACAACTCGAGTCTCAAAAATCTCCTGGGGGTTTGAGCAAACAAATCTGATGTGAGCTTGAAATTCGTGTCACTTTGTGTTTTTACAGGTTTTTTTGTTTGTTTTTTTTGCATAAAACTGGGATTTTACAGTGAAGCCCATAGTAGATCACAATCCATAACAAGGAGTATCCCTTTAAACATGGACATCTGATCAGATTCAGATAGCACCAAACAAAATATAAAAAGTTTTGACTTGCAGCAATAAATAAACTATCATGCTATTCAAGGAAGTAACTTTTGGAGATGAACGGATGAGCCACTCTCAGCCATTCCTGACCTCCACTTAGCATTTTTCGTATGTGGTTCATGACCAAAAAATCTAATGGTCATTGACCATTGGCTTTTGGTCATTAACAGATTTTTACTAAGAATTTTTTACATGAGCATATTTACTTTATTATGTTTCATAAAAAGTAAAAACATAAAAATGTGTCAGAGAATCTTGATAACAGTCACATGAGAGGTTCTCTGAAAGAACAAACACTATTATCAAAGAAGAGATGTTGAACCATTCTGCTTACAAACCAATGAAACTGAATTACATTTAATCAGAAAATCATTGCAGCACAAAATATATGAAGGCACACACCACATGCTGGCTTGCAAGTTTGTCTGGCAAATGTAAAATAGAGATGGTGGGCAAATGGCGATCAAACAGTGTTGCAAGTTTTACATCAAACACAACTGCAAGGACAGATGTTGCCCAAAACGGGAAACAAAAGCAATCAATCAGAATGTTTAGGGAGTTTGCTGATTGCCAAAAACGGCATCATTACCAGGATCATCATAAACATGCAAGTCAGCAACACAGACACACATACACAAAAAACGCTTCCCATCTGAGTGAATGAATTACACTTTTATTGTCTGACCATTTATTCCAGAAAGCAGAGAATGAGTGTGTGTACGTGTTCTGCTCATTGTATGTGTGTCCAAGCGAAGGAGTTTTTTTTTTTTTTTTTTCCCTTTGCTGCAGAGGGGGGAGTAGCAGGCGATAAAGACTCGTGAGTGGCAAGTGTACATGGATAGCTTCACATCAACTGCCAATATGTTGTGCAGCGGCGGTAACAGGCGAGGGTCTCGGGGGAGGGCTGCGGCAGAACAGGCCAGCAGCAGACGGAGAGGAAAACAATTTCTGGTGCCAATAACCCCGAGCGGCACAGATGAAAAATGTTTTAATATTTGCAGCTGCTTTATGGCAGTCAGGTTGACAGTGATGGAGTCAATGTCAGTCTTTTCCTTTTAAATGTCATGCTCTGTCTCAGGCTGTCACAGCAATTGTGTGCTTGTGCGAGTGTGTGGGGGTGTGTGTGTATGCATGCCTGTGGAATTGATCTTTTCCTCTTGTAAAGTGCTCGAATGTGCGCCCCACCCCAGCCCCCTCCACCATCCTATCCCTAAACCGCCCCTTTGTGCCTGTGTTGCCGCCGCCTCTCCTCCCCTCCTCTCTTCTCCTCTCCTCCCTGGATCCTCCAGATGTCCATAAAGACGGTGCGCTCAGCTGTCAGATAAAACTCTCCGAGCCCAGCAGCCATCATTTAGATAATCACTTCCTCCTCTTTGCATTTTATTTGGATTTGATTATTTTTCATCTGCAGCAAGATGGAAACCATAAATTATATTGTGTCCCTGATGCCGTTGCTGGAATCAAACATGCAGCCGGAATCACAGAATCAGCAAATGGAAAGATATGTTCAACATCCTTCAGTTCCACAGCACACTGACGCTCTGCCAGGCATTCCTGTCTAAGCAATGGGTACCATTGGCTTTTTTTAAAAAAAAAAAAAAAAAACTTCAATAAATAACTTTAATTGCAAAACCTACCAGCAATAACAGTTTAAAACTCTAAATGACATTTCCATATTGTCACCTTCCTAAAATAATGGCCTAAGTCATTTTTGACATAAGTGGGTTTTCTTGGTGGAAAGAAAGACGTGGTGATTTTTTGTTGTTGTTGTTGTAGTTGTTGAACTCTTTTGGCAAAAAATGACTTAGGTCATTATTTTAGTCAGGTGACAATATCCATATTTGCTTTAAAAAATATTTCCTTTGAAAAAACAAAAAGGAAAAGCAAAAATATGCCGTTTTAGTATTATGAATGTTACACTCAGAAGATAAAAAAGATTTGGTTTCACAAGTTTGAATATGATTCATATCTAACCTCAAGAGCCCCAAACTCACCCTCTACTTGTATAATTCATTAAGGAAACATTAAGTCAAATGGTGAATGTTTGTGTTAAAACTAATTACACTGTTGCTGCTTCCATAAGCTGTAATAAAGGAAATAGCCAGCAGGTGTTTTGAAAGGTTTACCCAGATCCACCTGATGAACCGATCACCTGCAACAGAGACAATAAAAGGTGTTTGTTTTTTGTTTTGTTTTTGTTTTTTGACCGTCTGGAACACAGAGCTGTGTGAGGAGGAAGGATTATGTTAAACAAGGAAATGTTGCAGTCCACCCATCAAATCAGGTTGGACAAACCATGAGACAGATCTAAACAATTTAGATCTATGTTTTTTACTGTTCTACCTAATGACATTATTCGTGGTTAAATCAAGAATGTAATCAATTTCAGACTTTATCAAAGTTTTTGGAACGCTTTAATATAAATCCAATTTCCAAGTTGTTGATATTTATGCAGTTTTTCTTTAGCATAGAAAGTTTTCCTGGTTCACTGCCTCTGTGTTTTTTTCTTAGCCATCCTGTCGTGTTCTGGTCACGACAGTTGAAGGTTCCATTGGACCGGGTTCTGCTGAAGGTCTCTTCATGTTAAAAGAGAACTTTTCCATGTGTTTGGACACCATGATGGATGGATTCATTGTGATCAGCTGATTTTTCTTGAATCATTTTTGCACCATTTGTATTATAAGCTGAATTTGTGTTCTATGATTTTAGTTATGACTGAGTTGGAGTCTAAATGAATGGATTTTAATCTGACTGTATGACTGCTTTAATGAACTGGGTTGATTCTAAATGAATTTGAACTCAGAATTTTATTACACATGTCTTGGTTCGGTTCTTTTTTTATTTTTATTTTTTTTTAGATCACATTTCCAGTGAATTTTCAACACTAAAAAAGCAAAATGAATTTCGTGTGTCACAAATCGTATCACAAGCTTACCCTTGATTAAAGGCCGTGTTTCAATTAAAAGTGTTTCTTAAAGCAGCACAGCAGGACTGGTGTGAGTGAAAGTTGGCTAGAGAGGAGTAGCTTTTCTTCTGTGACCCCCTCCTGGTATGTTGATGGGATTCTGATTGGTGATCTGGCACCAGATCCTGAGCTAACCCAGGATGTTTCACCTCCACCAGCGGCCTGCAGCCTGAAACTGGAGCCCTGCTGAAGGTGAGATAGGCTGGTGGTGGGGAGGGCGTGGCATTTCTGTCTCAACTCTAAATGTCTGGAAACATATTTATAGATCTTTAAGCCTTAGATTGAAAAAAAAAAAATCTATAATTCTAAGAAATTTTTATTTTTTTGCTTGTTTTTTTTTTTTTTATTATTATTGAATTTGCACCAGTATAGTTTGGATAGGTTTTCTTTCCTTAATAAGAAACTTGTATTATTTTTGCCTGATCTAATTAGTTTGACGATCTGGGAGACTTGTGAAAAAAATAAAAATAAAAAATAGCCATAAAATGGAGTTACTTGTGATTCTGCAGAGACTTTCACAGATTCTGTAGATTCTGTTTTCAAGAAATTGTAAGTTGTGGGAAATGATTCAGTTGAGATTTAACAAGAATTAGAGTCCAATATCATACCATACGACAGACATGTCAGTAAATTAGAGAACGTGTTCTAAAGAGTCTTGTTTGTCAGATTAAGAACTTTTGAAAGTAACAGCCTTTAAGAAAATATTAAACATACTTTTCAATAAGTCCACATTTCTGTCTCTTTATTGGTCTGATGTAATATTTTAATCTTACATGTCGTGTTTTATTAGCTGTAGCTGGAAAATCATCATAATTAATAGAAATACGGATTTGACAACAATATGCTGAATCTCACTAAGAACCAAGTTCCTGACATGGATAAACTTTTTAATAATGTCTTAATTACTGAGATGAACTTGTATTTGTACTTACAAAACCTTATTGTGTGTATCTGTTAATGTTTATTTTGATTCTTTCTAAACTACTAAAACTCCTACACCATTTAAATGTTGAAGCAAAATGGACTGGAGGTCCATTCTAATGTATTCTAGTATTTTATCTGGACAAAATTCAGCTGACAGCAGCTGTGTGGACATTTGTCAGTTCCTTCTGAAGAGATATATTGAGGATTTTATGAATTTTTTGAGACTGACCCAAATTATTTTATACTTTACAAAGTATAAAATACTTTATAAAAGCCAAACATCTCCCGGATTAGAGGACTAATGTCTCAGCCTGATCTAGAGAAACTCATCCATGCATTTATCTTTAGTCGCATTGATTATTGCAACAGTGTCTTCACAGGTCTGTCCAATAAATCAATCAAACAGCTACAGCTGATCCAGAATGCTGCTGCCCACGTTCTTACTAAAACCAGGAAGATAGAGCACATCACACCAGTTTTAAAATCTCTCCACTGGCTCCCTGTAGTTCAAAGAGTAGACTTTAAAATATTGTTGTTAGTTTCTAAATCACTGAACGGCCTAGCACCACAATACATTAATGATCTGTTGTTGTTGTATCAACCGTCCAGACCCCTCAGATCTTCTGGTTCTGGTCTGCTCTACATCCCCAGAACCAGAACCAAACGCGGAGAAGCAGCTTTCAGTGTCTATGCACCGCAAATTTGGAACAAACTTCCAGAAAACTGTAAAACAGCTGAAACGCTGACTTCCTTTAAATCCCAACTAAAAACCCACCTGTTTAGGATTGCATTTGATAAAAACGGCGAATGACCGAGGGTCATTGCGCGTACCACAAACCCTGTAAATTCTAGACACTAACAGGTACCATTGAATTAAGGTGTACGGAGCACCGTGCTGGAAGAAAAACAACGAGTGACTGCGGGTCACTGTGCGTAACGGAAACCCTGTAAATTCTAGACACTAACAGGTACCATAGATTGGTCAAAAAACCGTGAGGGACGGCAAAGTCCCTGCTCGAAACTCCGTGAAAGAGGTGCACAGAGCCTCGTACTGGAAGCCCGTTGGAAGGCTGTTTACTAATAATATGTGCTGTAAATATAGTAACAATTACACTGTAAAACCTTAGCAGTTTAAAAGAATGTTGTATTTTCATGTTAGAGTTATGGCGATCCTAATTTTCTAAAGTTTTTAGTCCTTTTGTTTCAATCATGACTGAGTCGTCCGTGTGTCTCCAATGCGTGGCCTAATTAAACTGCTTAATCAGTTAATGACTCCAGTGAACACCGTTAAAAGAGAATTAGGCACAAAGAGATTAAGGGAAGGAGCCGCAAAAATGCTGAGGAGACTCTTCACCTGTCTCCTGTGTGAAATAAAATCCGGCAAGGAACAGAGGATAGAAGGCCATTAAAAAGTGAACAGAGTGCTGAAGTGTTTGGTGCAAATGTGCTTCAG
The DNA here is from genome assembly GCA_903066815.1 of Brachyrhaphis roseni. NCBI lineage: Eukaryota > Metazoa > Chordata > Actinopteri > Cyprinodontiformes > Poeciliidae > Brachyrhaphis > Brachyrhaphis roseni. The sequence goes on along the minus strand of CAEFZY010008498.1, from coordinate 490 downwards.
ACGAGGGAGCCAGCCAGTCAGGGTACAGGTTTAAGTGCAAAGTGGTACGTCTTCACAAAGACGGGAGCAAACTGCTTTGTTTAATTAAGCAAAAGCAAGGCAAGGGGAAACAAAATGGAAAAACAATGAACATGAAAAAGCTCGGAAAATAACTGCTTCTCTACAGCTCTCAGGTGGATCTGGATCTGTTGTACACTGAGCATCACGAGCGCAGATTTATTAAAAATTGGCATAAAGGTACTTTCAAAACAACTGTAATGTTTTATGTTGTTTTTCAGTAGGTGCAATTTAAAGTGAGAAATCGGAGTGATTAAAAAAAGTATTTATCTTTTGTCTTTACTTTCTTCCAGCTCCTTCTCTCATTTTTTTTCAAATTTTTAAAAATTCTTCGACCATCACATATGCTCTGGTTTTGCATATATATATATATATATATATATATATATATATATATATATATATATATACAAAAATATATAAAATAGAAAAT